>JABCJW010000298.1:0-17242 GCA_013184375.1 Fusarium newnesense
ACCCCTTCCTATCTAAGGTACTGGGATCTTTTCTGATACGATACGTACCCCCAAACTCCGACGCAACCGGGCCACACTATTGCTCGAAAGCCCCAGCCTCTCATCACAGCCTTCTACGCCAGCGACTCTTGATAAATCTCCACTCCCAATATATTCATCAGGATCCACGACAATTCCTGCTCTTCCTTGCTAGTAGCCGTTTGGTTTGGTTTCGGTCGTTTCTTCCCGACCGCGTTGCTCCTTGCAATCTCCAGTTTCTTATCCACAATCCCCATCGCATCGGTCGATTGCCTGCAGCTCTCCACCCGCCTTATCACGCTGAGACTCGGAGCCAGGGCCTTTCTGAGATCCATTGCGGCCAAGCACCATATCAAATAAAACAGCCGTCCCCCCAAGCGCCGCGACCATGGCTACCTCCACTGAACAGTATCGCCAATATCCACCGCCGCCGTCGAATTATCCGGCGCAGGTTCATCAACAGACTGCCCCTGTCTCGCCGCGCAAAGGTTCGCAGAATCCGCCTGCCCACAGCCGAACCTTTAGCTTTCATTCTCAAAAGTCACATAAGAGCTCTGGTAGCAAGGACTTGCAAGAAACCCACGCCGAGAAGGAAGCGAAGCGTCTACATAGCAAAGCGGATCCAACGTTAGCCATAAGCGAAGCAGAGCCATGTATGTCAGGACATCTCCCGGGTCTACAACAGGAAGTTCAGGTCTCCTGCTAACACCACAACAGCTGCTATCGCTGCCATGATGACCGAGCCGAGTTTTGCCCCTCTGCGGTCCATGCAACACAAAGATGCCTTCGGAAACTCTATCGGTTCGTAGATTCGCTAACATGCACAACATGACACCACTAACAACTCATATAGCGGATCCTGACAAATCGAACCCGACTCGAAACAGATGGGAGCGCCCATTAGACACTATCCGTAGTTTCGAGGCTGCAATCGATGGTGGTTACTCGCGCAAGTCTCTCTACCGAGCGGGTAAGTTAGATGTCTAGCATCAGATACAGTCAACTTATTAACACCACACAGAAACAGATTCACAGGCCAACTGGAACAGGCGGAATAGTTCTTATAACAGTCAGCCTCGCTTCCCTCGCGACAACTACTACAGCAATCGCCCCGTTTCCTTTAGACCGGAGAATCAATTTGAGAATGGGTCTACCCGAAGCAACTACTTTGATGGGCAAGCTTATAGCAATGGCTTTGGCACTGGTCCGTCTCGGCAACGGATGTCTAGAATGCAGTCTGAGCCACAGTATCAGAGCGAACACGATCAGAATATCTATCCTCTCCCTCACAAGGACCGATCATATGAGACGGTGACTTCTGCTGCGGGAAGTGGCAATTCGGATCACGCAGGCTATCAGACAGACCCTACGAGCAGCGACAACAGCTCAATCGATCGGACGATGCCGGCTAAGCGCCGCGAGCCATTCAATGAGCATGCGTCCGGCTCATATCAGCCTCAGCATCCATACCAGTCACGCCCCTGGCCAGCATCTGGTTCTGGTGTGAACAATGAGGGACAACCTCAAGTACCACCACCTTCGCATTCGCAGCCTCCTACGGCACAGGCTCAGGCCTCAATTCCACCTCAGAAACAGAAGAATACCCTTTTGAGGAGGACATCAACTCAACAGTCGGCACACCAACCTCAGCAAGCAGCTAACGGGGACAAACGCAAGAGTTGGTTTTCTCGTAGATTCAGCAAAAACTCTTGAAGAGCCAGCGGTTCAGTAATGACTGTTAACGTTTGAAACGCACACGAAACAAACCTTATTATGCAACTACTTTCATTTGTCGATACCCGTTTTCTTTGATATTCAACGTCGAATGGCACGTACAATCGAACAGTGCTTGAAGCGCCTGTACTATTCGACGGATTTTGCGATGGACCCCCGGAGTATGCTGCCGTGCCTCGTGCTTCGTCCCTCTTCTAGGGCAAAGCGGCAGGTACTGTTTTACTTGGGTCAAATTGGTTTACAGTTGTGACGATACGGTTTATTTTCCCCCATCAACAAGGCGAAGCACTTGAGTTTTATTACGGAATGGTACATTAGCAAACGGAACTGTACGAGGCGTTGGCAGGTTAGGCGTTGTGTAGCCAACCCTTCTGGGGGTATCCTTGAGGAGCAGGGCAGAGGACGGATCTACCACCACGATCATCATTAATTATACTCACACTTGAGACGTACATAGCATATACACGTGGCTGTAGAGGTCATCCAGACATGATGGTCCACCTAAGCAAGCGAGGCACTGTCATCAAGATGACATGAGGAATTAATTGAGACGATTGCCCCTGAGACTCTTTTGCCGGATAGAAATTTATGAAAGAGTGAATCAAACTCTAAATATGACGCTGTGTCTACTTGTCCTTCTTGCTCTCTGGTTTTTGTTTGTCCGACTGATCCTCTTTCATAGCTACAATAATGTATCCCACAAGGACGACATTGGCCAAGACAGCAGCCAAGCCACCAGCAAGAGAAGAGTTTCCTGTTTGTGATTAGTCTCGATGATGACACGTTAGGGTGAAAAAATGTACCACGAAAGACGGTATTAACAGTGAGGAAATAGGAACTGATGGGGACCACAATCATGGCAAAGGTGAATGCTAGAAGCTTGTAGATGACTTGGCTGTCAAAATTGTTAGTTCAGATCGATGCGATCGATGTAGTGTATAAGATGAGATAGGTAGCAATAATGGCGGTTTGAATAAGGTAGACAAACAGAAAACTTACCTGGGAACGGCAGGAGCAGTACTAGAATTCTCATCAATGGGATCATCCTTATCAAGGAAGGTCTTTTCAGTAGCAACAATGCGTCGAGTAGCCATTTTGAAATTGTACAAGAGGCGGCTGAGGCTCGGTATCGTCTTGTGTGGTGTAGTCGAGTTGAGGATAGGCACTCAACTGAGCTGTGAAGGTTAGAGGTGGGTCCTCACTTGCACGTGCGACTAGTAAGCTTGAAGCACTTAACACGAGATGACCAACGCGCGCCATCAGATAGAAGATGTGAAATTCTTTGTTCTCACACTGAGCGAAGATTGATAAAGAAAACCAGTTTTCGTCTAATTGCCAAATCAATCAGACTATCTTTGTTTTTCTTCCATGACTGATTCAATTGACTTCTTACAACCTTTATTTCATTTTATGCATCTAACATTGACGCGAAGCTAGAATCTCACGTGACTTCGTGATGCGGGTCGCGTTAAAGATTTGAGAGCACTTCAAAAAATCTCCACCTTCACTCGCTCACTTCACGCCCCTCCAGGATTTGGATTGGGATCCCCTTGGCACTCGCAAGCACCACCGTCTCTCACTCTCCGACTTTAACCCGTGATTTCTTGATTTCTTCTCCTTTTCTATTAAGCATTCTCCTTAATGACACCGGTCTGCCACTTTCATCCACTGCTCTGTTTTCTGTTAGCCGAACGATAAGAAGGGCAGAGAAGAACAGACCAGACGCTCAATCCGTTCATTTGCAGTGACAGCCCCCGCCCTGGACGATCCAAAGTACTGCTAGCCTCGATTTTTACTCCCATTGTTTCGTATGCCCATAATAATTCACCTACAATTATAATGGCACGAAGCTCTTCACCCTTGCCAATCCGGCATTCAAACGCTCTACCTCGCACCCCATCGCTCGCTCGCAATACAATAACCATTGACGATGCCGATGAAATAACGGATACAATTCCCTGTTCTCCATCTGCCTTTTTTCGAGACCGAGATACTACAACACAACCAACACAAGTCCTTCAGAAACCCGGACTTGCACCAATGCGAAGCTCCTCTCCTGCGAGCAGCATTGTGGAAGTCCCTGCATCGTCACCCTTCCAACAACCTAAAAAGCCTACACCTCTTGGTAACACTCTTGGTAGCAGAGTTGCCCCTGTTGGTACCTTTTTTCGTCCTCCACAACGGCCTCCTCCTGCAATGACCAACAAGCGACCGGCTGTTGAGCCTATCAATCTCATCTCCGACGATGAGGACGACCTCTCACCTCCTCGTGGCGATATTCGACCGACAACGTTTAAGGCACAAATTTCGGCATTCGCGTACAATCCCGAATCAGAGAGCTCGGAAAAGGCCATCAAGACTAAACTCCGACAGATTTATGATGTTTATAGAGAGAAAGTGCCCTCGCACAAGGCCAAGGAAGCTTTGAGTGCATGCAAAAACGATCTCGAAGAAGCAATAGATTATCTCGAACGACAAATGCGTCAGTCCAAACAGCCGGCGCCCAACCCTAAACCTGGCAGACGTCTGATTAGCAAGGCGGCTCTCCAATCATCTGCAGCAGCTAGCCGGGCCAGCTCTCGCTCACGCACAGCATCCCTCAGCCCTGCAAAGAAACCCCGACGGCGACTAGTACAAGGTCTCCGAAAGTCCTCGATCCCTTCGTCCCCAGCATTCCCGTCGTCTCCCCCCGCCCATGCCTCAAGCGACGATCCGCTAATTATTGACCTCGTCGACGACGGGCAGGAGGATACGTATCAGGCGGACGCATCCCCGGAGCCTTCAGACGATGAGGATGACCGGGTGCTGACTTGTCTCAACACAAGCACTGTTCAGGAACTAGCTGCCATGACGGGCATGAAAGAAGAGCAACTTGCTTGTATGATCGAGAAGCGACCTTTTGATGACATCTCGAAGGCTAGGCGTGTCACCGTCGGTAAAAAGCCTGGCGCCCGAAAGGCTTCCAAAGTCAGCATTGGAGAGAATGTTGTGGAGGCCGTCGAGGTCTTTATTGATGCAGTTGCCGCAATCGACAACGTTGTTGGCAAGTGTGACCGCGATGCAAAAGATATCAGGCAGCAGCTTGATACCTGGGATATCGATACATTCGGGCATAGTAAGCAAGAGCGAAGCCAAAACTCAGACGATCTGCCTCCAACCCCTACAAGCATCAGCGCACCCAGATACGTGCGCCCGCCTATTTCCCAACAGCCCAAGTACATGAATGGGCATTGCCAGATGAAACCTTTCCAGCTTGTAGGCCTGAATTGGATGTCCCTACTCTACAAGTTTAACATAGGCTGTATCCTTGCCGATGAGATGGGGCTGGGCAAGACTTGTCAAGTGATTTCACTGATGTGCCACCTTGTTCAGGATTATGAGGAGAGCAAAGAGGGAAAACGAACCCGGCCGTGGCCCAATCTCATCGTCGTTCCCCCAAGTACCTACAACAACTGGCTTGGAGAATTTGAGAAATTTGCTCCAGGCCTCTCGGTGATCGGATACCGAGGCTCTCAGGCAGAACGAGCTGAGATCGCATCTGAGATTGAACATGATCCCGAAGCCTTCCACGTCGTGCTTGCAACATACTCTCAGATTAACAACGACGCGGATATTGAGGCTATGCAGTCTATCGGACTGCACACTGCCATTTTTGACGAAGGCCACAAGATGAAAAACCCTGAGACTAAGATATACAAAGATCTTCGCCGTATTCCGGCATCCTGGAAAATGCTCCTCACAGGTTTGTTGGGTTTGGTCTTCTCAGTGGGCGCTTTTGCTAATGTTGTATAGGAACTCCTGTTCAGAACAATTTGTTGGAGATGACCTCACTCCTCAACTTCATAAACCCCGATGTTTTCAACGGTTGTATGCAACACATTCAGTACATCTTTAGCCAAAAGGTCACTATCAGAGACGTTTCAAACGGTGCTTTTCTGTACAGTGAGCGTGTTAAGCGAGCCAGAACTATCTTGGAGCCGTTCATTCTTCAGCGTCGAAAAGACCAAGTCTTGTCAGATATGCCTCCCAAGATCTGCAATGTCGTCCGCTGCGACATGGACGAGAACCAGAAACAAGTGTATGCCGAATACGAAGAGATGTTCAAGCTTGAGCCGTCCAAGCGCGTCACAAAAGTCCGTGGCCGTGGAAATGACCAGAACAATTGCTGGATGCAGCTTCGCAAGGCAGCACTTCACCCGCTCCTTTTCAGGCGCCATTTTGATGACAAGAAGGTTGAGAAGATGGCTCGAATCCTGATGGATAGCGTTTCTCAGGATGATCTCCGTCAACCCGACATAAAGCATCTAATCCAAGAACTCAAGGACTCTTCAGATTTTGGGCTTCACCTCTGGTGTCGTGACTACCCAAGCCTTCTCGGAAGGTTCGACATCCCTCCAGAGACTGAGATGGACAGCGGAAAGGTGAAGAAACTCCTCGAGCTCATCAAGCAGTATCAGGAGAACGGTGACCGAGTCCTTGTATTCAGCAAATTTTCTCGCGTCATTGAGCTACTGCAGGAAGTGCTCGCTCAGCTGAATATTCAGCATCGAGTCTTGATGGGGAGCACCCATGTTGTGGAGAGGCAGACGCTGATTGACGAGTTCAATGATGACCCTGATATTCCAGTGTTCTTGCTCACAACCGGAGCAGGTGGCACAGGTATCAACCTCACGGCTGCCAACAAAGTCATCATCTTTGACCAATCGGATAACCCCCAAGATGACATCCAGGCCGAGAACAGAGCCCATCGCCTTGGTCAGAAGCGTGACGTCGAAATCATTCGACTTATCGCTTCCAACACGATCGAGGAGCTCATCTACAAAGCTTGTCAGAAGAAAATCGAGCTCGCAAACAAGGTCACTGGTGCTGTGACTGACGAAGATCCCGGTGTGACAGAGCAGACCCTCGAGACAGAGGTCCGCAAGATGCTCATGGAGGAACAAATGACGCCTCCTTAGGAAGGGGGAATGTTCTCCTGAGCAATTGTCCAAGAGTCCGCACCTTTCCCTACACATTCATATATTGTGTCACATTTTTCTCCAGGATCTACATCTACTGCAAGAACTTCATTCTCTGCGCTGCATAGCAGAGCGGCTTGTGTATCCACCTAATGTTGGCTTTGCGTTGCATATTACTGTTTGCTTGAACGGTTCATGCCCTGTCTTCCTCCCAGCATCGTAACCCCAATGATGGCGGTTTCGTGTCTCGAGACACAGTGGTTCTTTTTCTTTTTTCCCAGTGCTATAGAGGGTTTGTGCGGTTTACTCATAATACTTTTACGAACATGATGACATGGCAGGAAGCAAGGGTGTACAAGACGGGTTGCTACGGATTCTAGAAGCTCATGGTATTGCTAAGGTATCACCATGATTACACATAAGACCATAGATATAAATCATCAGAGCATAACGGATGCTCAAGGAGATTAAATGAAATTCATGTCACATGAAACTGCACTATCATTGCGTTAGGTAGATTGATTAGTCTGGTTTCATTAAACAGACTCTCATAAAAGGGGAATATCTAATTTCAAGTCCGCGTCAACAATAAACAACATCTATCGCGTTACCCAGCAACAGTGGTAACCCCCGGTCCCGGCCCGTCGTCGGCCGTCCCATCCCCGGGCCCAGGCGCACGCTAAAGGCGAGATCGAACAACGGAAGAAGGATGGAAGATCACAATGAACAGACCTGAAGTCACCTACCCAATGTGCAATAAAATCTGCACACTCCGCGTCGTGCGTGATACGTCTAACGACTACTTATATATGTGCCTTGGTTAGAAGAAATGCAGAGACTGGGCTAAACCAAGACATAAATGATTTATTACCAGACATGCGTTTTCCGTGTTTTGTTTTTTCTGTAAACTTACGGAAATTCTTCTTCGTTGCCACCAGTTTTCAATTAACCGAATCTGTTGGATACTCCTGGTGTGTATTTGTTTCCCAACAAGCCACCAAACTGTCTGACTCGACAATCAAGTCCAAGCTCGGAATTCAATTCTGACTTGGTGGTGTGAAACGTACAAACGGGCTGACGATGATGAAAATTGGGACAAGTACCAAATTTCATGTGTAGAGGTCTTTGATGCCCGATTCGATGGTCTGTTCGTGATTTCCGGAGAGACCATGCGCCTGGTCCATGAGGAATGCGGGATGGGCGATAGGCGACGTACGATGTGCCATGGAGGGATAAAGATGCAGGTGAAGAATGAGCTGAAGACATATTTTGGATGTACCAGCCCAGCTTACCCATTCCCCAGTACCTGAACATCGACCTCGTATAGCTCATTAGACCTGTAATTTTTTTAAAAAAGATTTCTTTACAACCCAGCCATGATAATAGTATTGGAACAATATATGGAGGCTGGCGCACGCAATATTGAACCCTGATGGAGACCGTGATGGTGTCCAGGAACCCTGTGGTCAAATTCACTGCGACCTAAAGTAGCGAGGATGCACAGGGGACACCAGTAGGCAAGATTAAGTAGAAATGTGGAACTTTTGACGTTCCATTGTAGATTCTTGATATCTGTAGTACCAAATTCCGCTTCTTAACCCAAAAAAGTAAATGTGAAACTTAATAGACGACGCAATTTACGCGTGGGGATATCATTACAAAACGGGAAAGAAAATATCTAACTCCAAGGGCAGCCCATTGCCCATGTTATGTCCTGTAGGCCTCTTTTCTTTGTGCTCGCTACCGATGATGCTCGGCCGAGACTTGCGCTAAAGATCAAATGTATAAAATCATGTACGAGGAAATATTCTGGTAAATCCAATTGAGGTTGCTTAATGTCCCGGTCGTGACTTAAGACCGATGTCACCATTGAGCAACAGCTTCTTCCAGCGGCGATCAACAGCATGACGATCGCGGCCGAGATTTCGGGCGCAGTCTTGCCATTCTGCCTTTGACAATCTAAGCCTCTCTAGCACGACTTCGATGAGGATACGATCGTCCTCGGCGCTCCAGTCCTCTTCATCGGAGGAATCTTCCTCTCCGAGAAGATGTCCGCCTTGTCGAAGGTGCATGTTGTGGAAGTCGGAACGGTCGAGACCGAGAGGCAGCTGCTCAGGGGCAATGCGCGTGCGCTTTGGCGTTGAGGGCGCAACTTGCTTGATTGAGCGGCGCGATGGTGGCTCGCTGCCAGACTCGCTTGCTGATGAATAGTGTTCCACCTCCTCGTCAGCAGCACGGCGCCTCTTGTTAAGAGCACGCGGTGCTGCACGCTTGGTTACCTTCTTGGGACCGACTGGCTCGCGGCGTTGTGGGCGTGGACGGAGGCGCAGCTTCAGAGGAGGTGCTGCATGTGCGAGCGGTGGAGTTGGTAATTGAGCGAGCGAAGGAGTCGGGCGAGGATTGGTGACAACAGGCGCGGGTGTTGAAAGTAGTGATTGGAGCGAGCGACAGGTGGTCATGATATTGGCGAAAGATGCGTGCGACGAGAAAGCCGGAGGGCTAGCAGGAGGCGAGAAAAGAGAAGGTTGCAGTCGAGAGTGGGTTGAGTGCGACGCATCGCAAGGCAGTGCGGACGGGAGAAGCATAGCAACGAGTTTCGATTATTTTGTGTTAAATAATAGAGATGCGAAATATGATCGTAGTGACTATTGTTGTTTTTTGGTGCAAAGGGCGAAGGGGTGGTTGGGTGTGGTGCGATTGCGACTGGGATAGACGACGAGGCCAGGCGCAAAAGTATGGCGGGCAGTTTTTTTTACGATGCTTGTAAGTGCGCGCGCGAGATGGGGAGGTGAGGATCGAGTCGATGAGAGATGAGGAGGTTGTGATGCGACTATTAAGAAAGTCAAGAATGCAACTGATTCGGTGTTTGTCTGTTTGTGTTTGTGTTGATGTTGTTGTAGGGAGAAACTGAGTCTGTTGTCAGAGTGAAGAGCAGGAAATGCGGTGGTTGTGGTGGGAATTGGAATGAACGGGGGGTTGGTCAGGCAAGTGGCATTGGAATGGGATGGGAAGGGGCAGGGGACGCAGTGGCCTAATATGGATCTGGATGAGGTGGTGTGGAAGCGAACGAGAAGGACCTTGGACCGGGGTCAGAGAAGGAGGGTGCCAGGTCCCACCTACCGTCGGGGTCGTTGAGTGAAGCCGCGCACCCAGAGAAAGGAGCCACCAGCAGGCGACAAGTACCCTCTGGGCCTGTCTCGGGGTGCAGATACAGTGCAGACGCCCAGCGACGTGGACCCTCCCGTGAGTTTTGTGTCGGTTCGCGCCCGTTTTAGCGGCAGCGGTAAAGTTAACTTACCTTATTAGCTACCAAGTGACTATGAGGTACTTTGCTACCTATCGTACAGTAGGTACTTACCTGCGTAGGTACTATGGTAAGGGTCAAGGACCCCGTGCACCACCTGATCGCCATTACCCAGGACAAATGTTCTTTGACGAAGTATTTTAGGCTTAGAAAGCCCACATAGAACCCTCCCGAGCACTCCGCCTCCAGGTGTTGGGAATCAATCGGACATGGAAAGGGGACAAGGGTGTCGCAGGGGGCAGGTGTACACATGTAGTATGTGCCTCTGGCAACGCAGATACTGATCGCTGCTTCCGGGCAGTCACGATGGATTTTTACAACGGTGTCGGACTACTGGCAGAGGAGGAACGAAAGACCCATGTTTCTCGCACATGATACAGGTTTCTTTGCAGGTGAGTATATGTCCTGCATGTAGACCCTTGCTAGAGCACTGCACTGTACGGAATCGAGCAAGCGTTGGTTGATGTCCAGTTGGATGATGACACTTGAGACATCCTGGACAGCCTCGATCTTTGTCTCAGCACACTCTCTTCTTGCCCGGAAGCATCAGAACATTTCCATGACACGGCACGAGATGACATAAGTCTTCTTTCTTTCCTTTTCGATTGACCTTTGATTTTACATGTGCACTGCTCCGAGAGATACCATGCTCCCCATCTAGGATGATACTATCGAATAATGCATCCCTCTCTCCAACCCTTCAGCTTCAAGATCAATACAGCCATGGTGCCATAGGGTAGAAAGTAGGCCCCCTTCTTGCTAACCCTTCATCTATTCCGTCTATTGGAGAGATTATTGCCTTTCGTAACGTCGTTTCAACCGTTCTGACATCAACCGCCCTGCATACTCGTCCCCATGTTTCTCCCTCTGTTTGACCAAAAAAGCAATAAACCTTCACCCATCCCTTCTCTGTGATCATGCACGAAATAACCAGGACATCCAAGACAAGCAGATGTAGATCGTTTTCTCACAGCAGCTGAATATGTGCTGCAGTGTTTATTACTTGTGCGTGTCAGGAACCCGGAAGGTGAAAAAACCAAAGAAAGGAAGAAACGGGCAAATCTATACACATCTCCACAATCATACGACGATGCTACTCTTCCCGTCTATTCTACCCGCACCAGAATACGACACAGGACTCATTTTCCTACCACATATGGAGCTTTGTTCTTTATCTCAGTTCCATATTGTCTTTGTCTCTTTTCGTCGAGGCCCGGCCGATAAACATAGACGTACATTCAAATCGATTAATATGGCAATTTCACAAACCGTTATATCTCGCCAGCATCCAAGTCAATGACACATAGCGAGTGGACCACCAACACATTTTCGCTTCCTTGCTCAACTTGAGCCCTCTCTTCCACAATAATCCCGTCTGGCTGAGGAACTGACTACCCAGGTACCAAGTGTTCATAGGGCCTCTAGATCCACAGCCTGCCCTCGACGTCCGGTTTGGGCTTGATGATGATGCCCTACCTGACTCAAGACATTCAAGCTACTGTATTGTATGCATCGCACACATACAACTTAACTTGCAAGGGTCTAATGCAACCAGTCACACCAGTTAGAGATTTTTTGTGTGCTACTGCGTACTAACTTAGTTTCCCGAATTGAAAAGAATTGAAAAGTATGCATCGGACAACATTGGTCAATCCTAAACCAGGCGCAGGCCGTGTATGACTTCGCTTGCCAAGTTGACACAGACAATTTCGACAAGTCGCGCTTGTTCATCCACACAAGAATAAGTTTGTTGCGATATTGCTACTTTGTGCTACGCTCCCCGGTCGGTTGATCCAGCAGACGAAGCTGAATCAATCAGGTAGTCCCGGAGAGAGCAACATTGGTACACTTCAGTCACACAAGAATCTGTCTGATGGACGTCTAGTTCAAAAACTCTCCGCACCAGCAGTGGAGGGAGGGGTATTGATATCTCTCGCTACATTAGTTACCTTGCCTTGGCTGGTGGGAGCGAGCCGTCGCGGCACGGGCTAGGACCATCCCATGTCCAACTCATCCATACCCTTCCATTCCTTTGCCCGTACCGTTCGCTTCCACGTTGATGTGCTGCAGGGTCCTACGTTGTTAGAGCCCCCGAATGATGACAGAAGCCTGCTAAACTGTATCATGTCTGCGGCACCAATTCATTCATTCCTTGATTCATGTTCCTTGATGTGCACACACTTTCGTCTATCTTCCACTACCCTCTTCTCCCATTCTATAACAAACCAGCAAACGGTGGGATCAGCTCCAGGTGTCGAACAGTGTGTGTGTCTGCGTGACCTTTTTCTGTTACCTCCTTTACAGGTGAGTCGGTGAGGTCACGCTCCGTTTCAAACCCTACCGCTCTTTGTTCTTTTCACTTCTCACCCGCTTTTGGAAGAAGCAGGAACGCGCGATTTGTTGGCTACCTTGCCTGGAGGCACCTTAGATAGGCACTGTAACCCTCGAAGGCGAAGTTGTCTTCACACCCAAGTCAGTTGGCTTATGACGATGCAAATACCTGCGAAACAATCACTCGATCGCCAATGAATATTTGAACTCCTTGATCGAGATCTTGGAGTCTCCTTGTTTTTCTTCCTTTTTTTCTTCTTTTTCTTGAAGTTGCACCATCTGTACATTTCTTCCCCTCTCTATCATTGTTCTGATGCTTCATGCAGAGTTAAGTCTACCCCCGTGATACAAATATTCAGGAAAATGGAGACCCGGCTATGCTGCTTTCTTTGCCAGATCATTCACCGCCTGTTACAGCGCATGCGTCTCATTCTCTTCGCCATTGGCCCTATAGCGCAGTCCTTGCTCTTGATATCGTCGCGCGATTACCGCACAAGTCGCGAGGGAGACGCGTGTGAGGTCAGTAAAAACGCGTTAAAACGCGTCAACGCGTTAATTGAGACATGCATGACCTCCTGAAGTGACCAATGGAAGAATACGGAAAGATGGGTATCAGTGGAGAAGCAGCGCAACCACTTCCGAGCATGGTCAGTGCGTACATGAAGTACCTGTTGGGCTCGACATGGGGGGGTCATATACAGTGCGGTGATAAATTTCCTTACGGCCTTACCCTGGAACCAATAATTACCTGCAACCCTTTGTCTTCTACTTCTGTTACAAGAACGACGTCAATGGTGGGTGAATCGTTGATTGGCGGGTTGGCAATATTCCTCTGTGCTTCACGGATCACATTGCGTCACAAACACTTTCCTCTCCCTCAGCTAGTGACATGTCCGGCTTCCGAAACTTGGATAACTCGAGCTAGACAGTATCACCTTGTCTTACAGGAACACCCCTTGGAGGGAACACAATCGCAGGACAAGTAAAACTTGATAGCATATGCCTCACGGCTGACAATTATTGCTATCTCAGGTAGTCATATCTGGGTAACCGTTTAAATATAATGATTACCGGACTTTATCCATCAATCAGTGTGAGCGGCATCTCAGTCAGACCTTCGGCTCCAATCTTCCCGCCCTTCAGTCACGATGTCTTCTATCTTCCCTTGCCCAGACTCATCATACAGCTAAAATGCCCGAATCAGATAAAAGAGAGACATGTAAACACACCAGACGCGTCTTAAGGTGATACAGTAAACAGATCAAGAACCCCTCAATTCAGCTCTATGTCTCATCATCAAAGGCCCTCCCTGCCCTCGATCGAGCCAGTGAAGGAAAAGGAGAGGGGTTCATTTGCCCATGTACATCTTATCTTCTCTCCCTCGTGAGGAAATTGCTTTTCTTATTAAAAACGTATCCTATCAAGATCTGTTCGTTCCTGGCTAGTGGCGGGCTTCCCGAGTTCTGGGGTTAGATACAAGTGAAGTAAACAAAGAACGAACCCTTTAAACTTCTCTGTCGATGTCTTTGCTGAATTGATATCCAAGTGCAAAGTCAAGACTTGTTCGAATCACACAAGACTTCTCTCTAATGGTGTTTTCTGAGCTCAGAACTCGGAGGACACTGTTTACCATAAAGCCGGCTACTGATGGCTTATATACAAAAGGGTCGAAACTTATATCAACCATCACCATTGATCAGTGAACTCAAGTAGAAGCGTCCACCCACCGAACAGATTTTCGCCATCTCCCCCTTTCCATCACTCATCGGTCTGTGTCACAACGCCTCGGTGTTGCTTTGATACTAAAATGTTTCTACATATCCTGCCCCTTGCATGTTGTTTTGAGTTTTGTAGTGTGGTTAGCTGATAGGATGGACAGTTTCTATTAACAGCCTCGTTGAACAATAGAAACATAAGCAATTACTTACTGCAAGACCAAGAACAACAACATCATAAGATGAAGTCTATATCAAGAATTAGATATGTGTTATGAGATGGTAAACCAATACTATTAAGTAGGAATGAATCCTGTTAATGTAGCTTACCCTAGACATGGACAACCTGATAAACTTTCCCCAGAATCCCTTGCATATGCATATCGAGGGAGCTTTGCCCCACGGTGCCTCTATTGAAGACTAGGTAACCTCAAGGGAGCCAGTCCTATGAGGATACATCGTTTTGGGGTTAAAAACTGTTAGAGCTGTATGATGTGCTCAAGTTCATGTGTTTAGCACAATCTGCTAGTCCAAGCAAACCCGAAGGAACCACACGTTACACGTATTGACTAGTTCAAAAGGTCAACGAATAGAGGTAAGGTTGGTGGTATCATAGCCTTCATTCATGGCAGGCACTGTATTACTATATCATGACTATATCCAAGTCACGCCACCGCCAAACTCAAGATGATAATCACCATCAACCCACTCCACAGTCTCACTTCGCTCTCGATGTCGTCAGATGTTGGGACTCCCAATTTCAACAGTTTCCACCGCAAATACAGGGAGAATTATACTAAAAAGATCTCAGCTGAGCTGAAGAATCACAAAACCGTCAAATTACATCTCCTCATGCTATGCTGCTACTCGAGATCAGGTTCCCCCTTTTGATTCTAAAAACACGATTCCAACAGGTGAGCATCTGTGCCAAACAAGGGTAGCGACGGAGATGAGGACAAGAAGGCACCGTCAAGCGTATCGTCCAATATAGAGACTTTGGGCTATGCGAGATGTGATGTATGCCAAAATGGAAAAAGAAAAATAACGGCGCTGAATGAACTTGTCGTTACTGCTGACAAAAAACAGCATAATGGAAGGCGAGAGTTGTGTCGTTTGCCTTTGCATAGAGGAAGCGTAGTCGTCGTTGATTAGTTATGCTCTTCATATTAATCCCGGAGCAGGCTGTCGCTCGCCCACTGCCATTACATAACGATGCAGTCCTTGTCGTCCTTGGGATTTTTCTGTATCTTGCCGTTTCGTGGAGGGGCAACCTCCATGGGAGTGCCCTGGCCGCTGACAGCTGCCTGGATGATGGCTAACCGTTGCTTGGCTCGCTCTTCACCAGCATCAGCAGCTTTGACGTACCAGACATTGGCTTCCAAAACGTCACGTCGGCATCCGATGCCCATCTCCGTAAAGTAGCCGACGGCGTATTGTGCCTTCACGAAGCCTGTACCATGGTTAGCTACCTCATCGTTTACACCGCATCAACAAAACACTCACCTAAGTCTGCTGATCGACGCGCCCACTCATAAGCCTCCTCCTCATCCTTTTCAAGGATCGGGGGAGCGCCGACCATGTACCACGCACACAATCCCATCATGGCACCGGCGTGTCCTCTTTCAGCAGCGCCAGTATAGAAGTGAACGCTGAGAGCCGGATCACGAGGGCAATTAAGCAGGCCGTGCTCATAAGCATCACCCAGTCGATAGTTAGCCTCAGGGTGGCCTAATTCCGCAGCCTGAGTAAAGAGCTCGGCAGCATGAATATCGTCCTTGAAGATATCTGCACCATACCCATTCTCATATAAGCAACCAAGTTGATACGGCGCGGAGTTGTACTGAGTATCGGCCGCTTCAGCAGCTAGCTTCATCCACTTAATTCCTTCTCGGTAGCGCTTCTCTCCAAGATCGCCAGATAGACAGGCCTTACCCAAACGTGTCATGGCGCCAGGATGGCGCTTCGAAGCAGCTGTACGCAAGAATTGCACCGCCTTGGCAGGGTCTTTCCGGCAACCCCAACCAAATTCATAGCATAGAGCGGTTCGGTAACCAGATTCAGCGTGACCGTGCTTCGCAGCCAAAACAAACAGAGGGAATGCCGAATTATAATCTTCCTTACCCTTACTGAAGAGTCCAGAAGCAAACCCATCCGCGAGATAATATTGCGCAAAGGGGTATCCGGCACTGGCAAGACGCTGTAGGATTTGTCGGGCTTCACGAACCAGTTCTTGCGGGCTTGACACAGAGCCTTCGGCAGTTGGGCTGTCACGATCTTTTTGAGGTTTGGGGCTGTTCTTGCGTGCCTTGGGTTCTGAAAAGTCTAAGCCTTGCTCCTGGGCTGTTGAAATCAAGAATATAGCGAATGAGTACTGAATAGAAGAGTCATTTGTCTTTTTGACGTTGGCACGATACATGTCCAGAGTCTTTTGTGTGCTGAGAAGAGACGCATTGTTACCAATGACCGTTCGAAGATTAGAGTTATCAGGTGTCAACGGCGCCGGAGCCTGCTGAGGATATGGCGCATGAAGCAACTCGGCATACGTCGACATTCTGACATCGGGAGATTTGCGTGAACCAGCTGGCATAAGACCCGGAGAGCGGCCACGCGAATCAGAATAGACAGAATACGAAGATGGTGGCCGAGGCAATGAAGTCCTCATATGGCTACCTGAATTCGGAGTAAGATGACGGCCGATGTTTGAAGCACTCTCAGCGAGATCAGAAGCTGACGAGTTCCTGGCCTCTGCACTGGGAACGCTTGTTGGAAGATCCTTCTGATGGTGATACTGAAACAGAGGCACAGGCTGGGTCTCAGGCATATTTCCTTCGATAATGGAGCTCTCAGGAGAATCGCCAATCGCCTGGCCCTCAACATTCTCATTCATTCCCGATAAAGAGCTTGCGCTTGTCGTTGCTGAAGATTCTATAGAGATTTGTTGCGGGTTCGTGCTCGCAGTTTCATTCGATTCACGACTGTTGCGGTACTGGTCCTGATTGCGTACTCTGTCCGTTGGAGTTGTCTTGGTGGGCTCGGCGATGTTTGTCCTTTCAAGCTGCGGCTCAGAGCCCCCTTCACCCCCCAGGGAGTCATCTTGAAACTCGGGAAAGCTCCTTGGCTCTGACCTCAGACCGTGGGGAGGAGGGGGAGGAGCAGTTCCTGGGGGCGAAGGCAGCGGAAGG
>JABCJW010000300.1:0-46540 GCA_013184375.1 Fusarium newnesense
TGACTTGGCGTGGTATGATACAAGCAAAAGAATAACACAAGACACTCAAAAACTCCATGCGCCGCGCTGATGCCCCTAAGCGTACATTTCTGTGACATTTCTTTTCCAAATACTTTAACCCAGCTCGGTTTCTTTTCTACCGCAAGAAATGGAGCACCAGCCAACAAAACAGGAAGAATATCACCACGCCCGCAAAGAAGATCCATTTGTCCTCCTTTGCCCGTCGTTCTACCATACGGATCGTATCGCCGCTTACGCCAAGGGTGTTGGCGACGTTGTAGAGTCGCTTCTGGGTACTCTTGAGCATCTCCCGTTGTTGACCTAGATCGCCTAGTACAGCCTGCCCGCGCGCAATATAGTCATCTAGCGCTTGGTTTGTGTTCGCGAAGAAGTTCTGCTCCCTGAATGCATGTGCCTCGCGCATTTCGTCGGGTGAACCTGTTGTTAAGGCACTGGCTTGAGGTGGGTGTCGAGGCTGGAACGCAGAGTGCGTATTTGTTGTCGTAGCGTTCGCATAGGGGTTCTCGGGTGTAGCATTATACGGTCTTCGGCCAAGAAGTTCTGTGCGATTTGCCTGATGTTGAGCGTCATCACGAGTTTTCTTTAGTGAATCGACTTGCGTCCGAAAGTCGGAGAGATCTTCGCGGAACCTCTTTACTCGTTCAAAGCCCTCTTCTTGTTTCTTGGGAACGATCTCCTGGCGGGCGAGGGATTGGTATTCATCGAGGGTCTTGGTGAAGGAAGCGATAGAGGCGGACACGTTGCCAATTTCGGAGGGAGATGCTTGAGGTTTGTTGTTGAGGTTAGAGAGCTCTGCGCGGAGAGACTTGCTTTGCCGCAAGGCGGAGTTGTATGCAATGTTCTAAGTTTAGGGGTCAGCGGATGTATGCTTGAGTGTTTGTTCGAACTAGCTTACCATGGCGACGGACTTGAGGGAAGAAGCTTGAGGTTGTCGAGCAATGCAACGACAACTTCCATCATGATTTCTAGGTGTTCAGATACATGATAAGGCCAGATCTCGCGGAACGGATTAATGACACACCGCCAAAGACAAATCCAAAGCTGGTTACCCTGCATCTTCTAGATGTCTATCTGAAGTAAGGGGGCAAGCTTTTGACCAGAAAGTTTTCCGATGCCAATATTATCTTGTTTTGATCTTTCTGATCTCATGCGCTCTAATATGAACTCCATCTAATAAATTCTATGCCATAAGCTCTCGCTTTTCTATGGCCGCAGGAATGCGTCGCCGTTTCACTTAAAGTTAACCACAACTTTTACCTTCAAATGCTAAAGTTACCCAGTTTTGCAAAGTCGAAGATTGAGTTCATGATCAGGATAAATACCATTGGAGTGCTTCGCAAAGATAGCAATATAGGGACAATAGTGCTATTTTTTATATCTCGATGATGAGGTCTGTATGCGTATTCTCCAGCCTAAGCTAAGCCTGGTGATAGTTCGATTCTCTCAGTCCACTTCGTTGGCCTCCCCATAGTGACAGTCGCTTTTCTCTTGGCCAGGTCCATATTAATGGTGAAGAGTGTTGCTTTGCCGTTCCCAGGTGAGAACTGATCGCGGTTGATTGCTGTTGGATACCCTTGCTCATCTTTGAAGAAGTCAAAGAATGAAGAATGGTCGATGGTTGAAGTCGCCAATCCCTCATCAAGAAGCTGGGCGATGCGCTTGATACGGTCTGTGGAATCTGGTATCCAACCGGGTTCATCAACTCCGGGATGGTCAAGCAGTAGATGGTTCGTATGAATAAGTGTTCCGTTGCCGTCAAAGTTGATCTCTTTAATCCCTATGCTGGTGCATTCCAAGCCTATCGCTTCAGAGGGATCTGACACGAGAATATGACCACTTCCAGCCGTGCCCACCTCATACAGCTTATTGGCTGCTTCGCGAGCCGAATGCGATTCCAAAGCTGTTCGCAGGGCGAGATGGATAGGAATTTTGGTGTTATCAACGCCCCGAGCTCGGATGGCGTTTAGACAGGTTCCTACACCAGAGGAGTTAATACCAATCTTGCCAATTACACCCCCTTCAGTCACCATGGAGATGTCGGGTATATCTGTTCCAGGTTGGGAGATATGACAGATGAAGAGATTAGGTGCCTGTTCAGGCTGCCAATCCCAGTTCTGCGCAAGGAGAACCTCCCCGTTAGGCTGACGATATGCAGCACTCGTGCAGCCATCAGTCTGGATAGGTGCACTCGGGACTCGAGTATATAAACCGAATGTGATCTCTGTTCGAACGTTGAGAGCGACGATATCAACTAGCTCGAAGCCAGCGCCGTCTGCTAAGCCTTGAAGCTCCTCAACATAGCGTGGAGATAGCTTCTGCAGAGGTTGGATGTATTGTCGAGCCTCTTGACGTACTGCTTCCCAGTTCATGGAGCATGATTCTTGGAACAGATCTTTGTAAAAGGCGATAGACCCCACAACTCTTCCTTTTGCAGCTGTGCCATGTTGATGGCCGATCTATATTTGAACAATAAGTCAGTCTTTCAGCTTGGATTACGGGGTTCCTAGAATGAAGTTTCTTTACCTCATAGGGCGTGCCAGAGCAGTGGACTTCTAGCATAATGAGTGTTTACAGAGGATGAATTGATAGTGTCGGAGTCAGAAGTGAGCCCGCTCCCTTACCCCAACGTGAGGATTATATACCCATCAATGCCGCGTTTCCAATCAAGAGTGGGGGTTAGCTCAGGTAATACTACACATATCCTGGTGATCCTTTGACGTATATAATCACTCTTTCTAGCACAGCATTGCACATGCAGTTGACGTGATCGTCGTGATTTTGTAAGGCTGATCTTTTGACATCTGTATAATTGTACTCCCCTGGATGCACCGCAACGTAGTCGAACTCAGTGATTGCACACCAGAAGTCTGCTAGTAAACTAATTTCAAAGTCTTTGTACTATCATAGCATGGGTCAAACATTTGATGCCAGCTTCAGAGTTCGGAGGGCTATAGCCGGTTTGGCTCGGCCGAGTCTGCCGATAATAGGCACTTTGGGTGGACACCACAAAAGGTAATGATAGATCATGATTGGAGGTCTGATGAACCTCTTATTAATCCCCGGTATTCATCTCCGGTGAGGAGCTTCGGATGTGACCCGACTTCAAAAATAGTCAAACCTGAAAATCTCAGTATCAGCTGAGCTTCCTCCATTAGAATCATCGAAATTTGAAGATATATAATAAAGATGGGAGACTTGCCGCATCTGAGTGATCACATCGGAAGCTTCAGCTTATCATCTATTCATCCGGCTGATCCAGCTTACACTCCGCTTCTCTATCGGCTCCGCGAAGAAACCTTCCAGAACCGAACAACTCAAGTCAGACATGGCTCATATCTCAGACGCTTTACTCGGGATACTTCTATCAACATAGCTGAAGCTATCAAGAAAAACTCCGGGATTGATCTCAACAATTTCATGCGCCGATATGGACTGACTGGCTGTGTTGTTGTTCAGAATGGAGCTATAAAACTCGAAGAATACAGGCACGGAAACTCTCAAGCATCCCGCAACGACGTTCAATCAGTCACAAAGTCTTTTGTTGCAACAGCTCTCGCCATTGCGCAGCAAGAAGGAAAACTATCCGTCAACGACCCAGTATCTCGCCATGTCGAAGAGCTGAAAGGAACTGCTTGGGCAGACGTGCCACTTCTTGCCCTATCCAGCATGTCTTCAGGGGTAGTTGAACAATCAGAAGAAGAGCGACCTGCAGATGTGCCCGATCCCATGTATGCCACTGAGCTTTATCCCCAAACGGATCCTGAAGCTGTTATCAACTGGCTCAAGACGTCGAGGAAGGTAGCTGAGCCTTGGGAAGAGTTTCACTACTACAACCCGAACTATTACGTGCTGTCGACGGCGATCTCACGTGCAACCGGAGAGCCTCTGAATGAGTACATCTCGCGCACGATATGGGATCCTGCTGGAATGCAATACGATGGGTACATACGAACAACAGGCGCAGGACACGTGGACGGTCACGGAGGTCTCTCGATAACTTTGACAGATATGGCACGCTTCGGGTGTTTTATTCTCGAAAGTTTCAGAGACGGAGAGAAAGGCCCCAATGTGCCATCTGGTTGGTTCCAAGACATTTCTGATGCCAAGAACAGTATCGGGGCCAGGGCTCTTCAGCCGGATAACTTTGTACCCAACTTTGGCTACGAAAGCGGTTGGTGGACGACAGGCAGGGGGGACAAGGAGTATAAAATGGGAGACGATGGTGCGTTTGCGGCGACTGGTATGTATGGCCAGTCTATTCACATAGTTCCAAAGTTGGACGCCGTGATCGCTATTCAATCTGGATACCCGGAGCATGAGTTGGACTTGTTCACGAAAAACGCAGAGTTGGCAACTGCCATACTCAAGGCACTGAGAGACCGGTAATATGTTATAAGAGTTAGACACAAGTAAAGTTTATTCCATTGAACCGATTCACACTCTGCATATAGTATGTCATCTGTCAGACATCAAAAGGTTTATGTTCTATAACAGAGCTGAGCAGCTTGGTAGAATATCCTGACCGTTTTATTTTTGGCTCAAGGTTGAGATCTGTGACGCCTCCCAACAAGGAGTTACTTTCCCGTTCTACTCTTCTCGTTGGCTCCTTATACCTATGCTGTTCGGAGCCATCAAGATGCTTTTGATTTGTTGTCTTTGCCAGACCACAAGATGATTCCGAACGATTTTCTCAAAGGTCAAGATGTTCATACCACAGTAAAATGTTGAAGAGGAGTCGAATCTAAGAGGCTCTCCTTGAACATCTGAGCAGAGAAATTCCTTCTTCATTTACAATCTTTCAGGGCACTCTGAACCCAAGTTCAAGTGTATTATAGACAATTTGTACAACTACTGTGCCTATTCTTTTCTCTCTTTTTCCTCCATTATTTTGTTTATGAAATAAAGAGACATCCCCAAACAATACCTTGAGATTATATCTCCGAGTCTTCACCATTTCACCATTTCACTGTCAATCAACATGCAGCTTGGCAAGCCTTGGTGTACCACCTGCTGTGTCCACTTCAATACTTTTGAGTAGCATCGAGAGCACTCGAAGTCAGAAGAACAGTAATTTTTTTGATGGTTCAGAGATCTATCAGATAGAGGCTCCAGAATTCCATGAAGAACTCTGTCTCTTTTGCAGCTACACGAGCTTGACCTTTGACGAGAACATGGCTCACATGAAGACATGCCACAGCTTCACCATCCCAATACTGAAAAGTTTTGGGATTGAGCGATATCACTGTTGTACGATGCATTCATCGCATTATATTCGATATCTTGCGGCAAGAAATGTCGCACGTTGGAAGGTATTCATCATCACATGGCTGCCAAGAACCACTGTCATTTCCAGATGACCTACGAGATAACGAGATTCTGTAAGAACGGAGAAAGGTTCAACGCTCAAGAAACTGGAGAAAGTCAAGAAATTCAGCGCTTACGATGAACTCACGCTTCCCATAACGACAGGACTATCATTCGGCGTCCCACGAAGCGGTCCGAAAGACGAGGGTTTGGCTGGAATTTTCTCATATCCAACTTGGGACGAGTGGAGTGCAGCAAGTGTAAACGAACTACTGAATCCTATGGCATTATTGAACTCTGGGAAGAAGAGTTATAGAGCATAGACCCTGCTATTTGAAGCAAATGTTGGATAGGAAAAAGTCGGGTATTGCGTTACATTCGATCGTTTAGTTTCCGGGTTTGCATTGGATATCTTATAGTTTTCAGGAATATACTGCATTACTATATTTATAAAATAATTTTTTCACCTAACGTATCGTTACGGTGCTTCGACAACGATCTTTTCAATTTTCTTATGATAGCGCAAACGAAGGCTTGCCCATTTTGCGGTCAGGTTTAGTATGAAACCGAGGTCATTTTTATTGGCACTTTGATTTATGAAGGACGTAAATCAACTAAAGAATAAAAGGAATAAAGCGAGCTGTTCTTGCATGCCAACTCTCCCATTCCTTTCCAAAAGCCCTCTTGAGCATCTTCTCCTCTTCAGAAACTCTGGTCCAGATTCCAAACATAATGCCTGATATAGTGAAAGGAAGCAATCTTATAGCCCAGGAACAGAAGGTCTCATAGACATTCGGAGGAATCCAGCAGCTCAGAACACCATCCAGTCTACCAAGCAGCGCGACGTTGGATATCATGAGAATAGCAAGGCCAGTATAACTCGGGTGTTGGAGATATTGATAAATACCAGTAGTTTTCAGTCGATCTGGCTCTTTCAGAGCAAATGTGAAGTTTTTACCCAGTGATGCGTACGGTACCAAACGCAAAGGAACGCCAGCACCGAGAATCAGAGCTAAAGGAATCGTTGTTGCAGCAGACCATGTAATAAGGTCTGGATTGAGACCGTTTTCGATACCATGATGAACGAGAGATGGCGGGATATTGGGGTAGCGCAAAGCCAGGCTGGCAGTGTGCAACGAAAGAAGCCCAAGAGGGGCTAGGACGACCTTTGTGGTGTGTTTGCTGGTCAAGAATAGCCATCGGACTGTGTCACCTGTTGATGGTGCTGCATGTTCGCTGGGGTTAGGCGGAGATAGAGCCAGGTAGGTTCCGTAAGTTGAACCTAGTATAGCTGCTGCTAGAGAAGCCTGAGATAAGGAGAATTGAAGAGCCATTGTTGTCTCAGTGAAGTCAGGTTCAAACGAGAAAGCTGAGCTTGCACTTTTGCGATATATGAGGATAGAATAGGTTTCCTTCGGCCATCGGAGAGATGCAGTTCGATGATACAGAAGCTAAACCGAGGTTCAGTCTAACTAAAACATCGGGAGGGATGCAAACTAGCAGTTTCACGTGACACACGTTCAAATGACGAAATGTGTTTGATCTCGTCGAACTGGTTAGACTAGTAAACCCAATGCCGTTGACAGAAGCCCGCGAGAGAGTCGATCACATATTGATATGGTGTTTATGCTCTACTTACACAGTAGTATAACGGTATAATAAACATAATTTCGAATCGTACATACAAAGCCAAATAGCGTCGCAATCCGAAGTTAAGCCACAGCCACCTGGACAGGGGGGTCTCATCTGAGGTTCTTTTCAAGGTGGTATCTGTCAACATCGAAGCCGGTAGCTAATCGTACAAGCTAACTGCGATGGTAGCATTTCTTAAGAAAACAGGTGATAGATAACAGTAGTATTTATTGTTTTATGGAAAGATTCTAGAAATGGAACTCATCGATCGGCAGAATCGGAATCGACAGCACAGACGGGTAAACCTGTTTCAATCAACACGCCCCGGATCCAACGCTAACAGCCCGTATCGTGGCTTTCTGACGGAGGAGCAGCCACCAATCCAAGGCTGAAGCCATCAACTAAAGAGAGAAACAGACTGTCCTAGACTGCCTCTAATGCCAACTATGACATGATTCTCCACTTAGACTGAGACTTGCGTCTCCATTTCAACCGCAGATTTGTCGATCGCCGCTCTGTGGCGATTCTAGCATAATCGCCGAGTCTAGACTCACCCTAACTAAACTCTACCTTCCAGCCCCCCCGTCTTCGGACGTTCGCCCCTAGTGGCAGGCCCCAGGAACCCAACCTTCAATGCTCTTCTTCTGTCCTTCGTCAATGGTGAAAATGACCGTTGGGGGAAAACGTTGAAGACTCGTTCGAACGTGCACTGCTGAGAATGGCCAGTCCAGCTTGTGTAAAGGTGCCGAAGAAGAGCATCGTTTCTGAAGCTACTCGGGAGCGCGAGACGTTCAGGTAATGAGGCAATTTCACCCTAGAAATGTTGAGTTATGTTAATGAGATCCAATTAGATATGACGACTCGCTTTTCACCAATGTTCGCTTCAACGATACTGGATTGCCTGTTCCGAGCAATGAGCTCTCCACGTGTCCCGATGTCATTTTGACGGCCTTGGCTCGTCTAGCGGCTTCTCAAACTGGCGCAGCGCGCTCAATGATCTCATTGTTTGATCAGACTCATCAGTATATCATCGCGGAGGCTTCATCGATAACCCCATTGATTCCAAGCTTGGGACAGGATGGTCACCCGGAAACTCTTTGGCATTGTGGAACTGCAATCCCGCGATCGCATAGTGCTTGTGAAAGCACATTATGTTCCGATGAAATTCAATCAGATGCATCTGGACCAAAGCCCAACCACGACTTGCCCGTCATTGTAGTTGATGATGTTACCCTCGATCCCGAGTACTCAACTAAACCGTACTGTCGACCAGGAGGCGCCGCAAGATTCTACGCCGCAGTACCAATCCGCACAGATCGAGGTGTCAACATCGGAGTTATCTGCGTAATCCATACCGAACCTTCGTTGCCATGGGAGGATAGTCATTCAAGACTTATGAGAGAGCTTTCAAGAGCCGTGACTGAACATCTTGAGACCATCAGCCTGAAAAGCCACCAACGAAGGAGCGAAAGGAAGAGCTGGGGTTTGACCAGTTTTGTCGAAGGGAACACAGCACCTTTGAGTCAAGTCTCATCTACCGGGCGAGAGTATGCAGAACATGAGACGAGAAGTGACGGTATGGCCACGTCGCAAAGGCCAAAAATCGACGACTTGCAGCAAGCTTTGGGAGGAATGAGCGTCAGAAACTCAACTGCCACAGCCGACTCCCGCACGACGAACGCTCTTCACTCCAAAGAGGTTATCATGTACGAACCTCAGGCCAGGTCAAAGTTTGCCCATGACCCAAGTCAGCTCCTCGAAACTCCACGGCAAATCTTCTCAAAAGCAGCGTCAATCGTCAAGGATTCTATTGAGACTGATGGCTGTTTGTTCCTTAATGCAGACATGCTTGAGTTTTCAAGTGCAGGCTCCTCCACTGAGTGGATAGATGAAGACCTGGCGACTCGACGACCTTCAACATTCAGCTACAATGAGAGTGAGGATGCCTACACAACTGGTTCTTCTGATGACCGTCTACGACCCTCCTGTCAAGCACTCGGCTCTTCCGAACATGGGGCAGCTCAAATTGCTCTCCCTCAAGCTCTTCTCGCAAGAATGATTCGACAATACCCTAGGGGCCATGTGTTCAACTACGACACTGATGGAAATCTACTCCAAGAAGAGCTACCTGATGATTCAACTCGTCATCAATTAAACAACAATGACTGGGAAAACCTAGATAACAGACAAGACCACAGGTTCCGAGTTCAGCAGAGAGAAGCAAGTATTCTTCTCGAGACCTTCCCCGGTGCTCGAAGCATTGCATTCGTTCCTATCTGGGACCTTAGGAAGAAACGATGGTCTGCTGGTGGCTTTATTCACACTTACAATATCAAGCGTACCTTCACGATCGACCTCGACTTGAGTTACCTCAGAGCTCTCGGTATGCTTGCCGCGGCTGAGGCCTTCAAGTTGGAGACTCTAGCTGCGGACAAAGCCAAGACTGATGCACTTGGCTCACTGTCTCATGAGTTAAGATCCCCGCTTCATGGTGCTGTCCTGAGTGTTGAGTTGCTCAATGATACAGACCTTACTATTCCACAGCAAAATATTGTTCGCACCATTGAAACATGCTGCCGAACGCTCTCAGATACAATTGACCATTTGCTCGAATATTCCAAAATTAACAAGGCTTTGCCTCAAGAAGCGACTCGAGAGACCCAGACAGACGGAAGTAGTATCAGCAGGTTCTCGTCCGTTAGCATAGCTTCGAAGCCATCAAGAAAAGTCGTACAGCTAGACGTTCTGGCTGAAGAGGTTCTCGAGAGTGTCTATGCTGGATTCAACTTTCAGCAGGTCACCCTTGCCCAATCATCCAACCAAACACCTCGACGACCTGGTCACACATCTATCCGACGAATGGACACCATGCAAGCTATGGAGGAGCTTCAAGCTCCATTGAAAAAGAAAGGGAATCTTTCGACGAAGATCGGAGACGTCGATGTTTTCCTGGTCATCGATTCACGACCATCGTGGGGTTTCTACACCCAGCCAGGTCCCGTGCGTCGAATTATCATGAATCTGTTCGGCAACTCGCTCAAGTACACACAATGTGGAATTATCAGGGTCTCTTTAGAGCAGACCACCGCTTTTGGTGCTGATGATAATGACTGCTGGGTAACCATCAAGGTCTCCGATACTGGCGTGGGCATTAGCGAGGACTTTCTGCAAAACGGCTTGTTCAAACCATTCTCTCAAGAGAATCACTTGTCTCCTGGCACAGGTCTCGGACTTAGCTTCGTAAAGCAGATAACTGCACAGTTTGGAGGTCACATCTCCGTCGACAGCCGAGTTGGCGTCGGTACTACAGTAACAGTGAGACTACCAATGAAGCTTGGTGACGACTGCCATCACAACGTCTGTGAAATTCGACAACGAGAAGAAGAGTTTGACGCGCAGACAGAAAAGCTTCGAGGTCTTCGGGTCAAATTGGTTGATTTCAGTAAAGACTCCGTTACGGGAGGCGGTTCCGTACAAAGAACGATTGAATCTCCTGACCAACTTGTGCAGGATATGTGCAAGGAATGGTTAAACATGCAGGTCAACACCACCTCAGAGACACCTTGCTTCATGCCAGATCTCGCACTTTGGTCTGAGGAGGCGTTTGAAAAACCCTATGTTCGGCAAGATTCAGTCCCGGATATTCCAAACATTGTGCTCTGTGCCAATGCTGTGACTGCACATCAGTATGCGACTGGCACAAAGACCATACCACGTCCCGGAGTCTTCGAGTTCATCTCACAACCGTAAGTAATATTCTATGATATACCATATGCCGTGCTCCAGGCTAACTACAAATCAAGACTCGGTCCTCGAAAACTTGCCAAAGCATGTTCACTAGCCTTGTATCGCTGGACAGTCATGCAAACATCTACCCAATCTCCAACCACAGTATCAACAGAGCCCGAATCTTTGAGCATCGTCACCAGCACTGCCCCTTCATTAACAAACCCAAGCTCACCCTTCCCCGCGAGCGAAGACGAAACCCCAACACAACCAAAAGGATATTTTAGAGCATCTGAGTTCCTTCTCGTTGACGACAACTTCATCAACCTCAAGATCCTCTCCTCATACATGAAGAAGCTCAAACAACCATATCAAACAGCTTCAGACGGTTTAGAAGCCGTCACAGCATATGAAGCAGACCCTGGTCGATATAGCTGTATCTTGATGGATATTTCGATGCCGGTCATGGATGGATTTGAAGCAACGAGGAGGATTCGTGCCTTTGAGTCACAACAAGGGTTGAGGCCTGCTTTGATACTTGCTTTGACAGGGTTGGCTTCTGAGGAGGCACAGAGGGAGGCTACTGTCAGCGGATTGGATTTGTTCTTGACGAAGCCTGTGAGGTTGAAAGAGTTGGGACCCATTTTAAGAGCTAAGGGGGTCTTGGAGGAGGAGTCGAACCCGGGCTCAGTATCATGATCTATAGGAAGAAAAATAAGGTGTATGGGATCGAACAGAACTAATTACTACGGGACAAAGTAATGGATAGATAGGAAATAATGACATCAATGGGATAAGCTGAATGTGTTGTGAATATTGATGCAGAAACAGATGGTATCGGTTGATATTATGAGTTACGGTTCGGAAGCTTATGCTTTTCGTTCAAGCCAGCAATAACCTCAGGGTAAATAAATGTGGGAAGTACAAATCTTGTATGAACCAACGTTAGAGTACTTCAGAATGGTTCTTCAGTCTACGTGTCTTGTATTCGTATTGTAAGCGATGGAAGAGTGTTGATAGATCAATCCCCTCTCAACTTCATCCTTCCTGTAAGGTCACGCCATGATGTTTATGAAGCCCCAAAAAGTCTGGACTCGTGTTCCATCATGAACACAGAATAGCGAGAGGTGAGAATTATATATATTAGGTGTCAACAAAAAAAGACATGACAAAGCACGCTTCATCAACCCACCATCAGCTCCATAACCCCTAACAATCCCATCCTTTCACATAACTTTCACTCGTTCCTAAATGTCCCGCTAAATGCAACTCAAACATGAAAAATGCAGAAACAAAAAGCAAGAAAACAGATAGATGTTTTTGCCCAAATAGAACGCCATGTCGCTTTCATATCCGTAACCCTTGGTATCTTCAACACGACCCAATAAGCGCCAGACCATATTCTCTTGGATTTCTTTTCTCACTCCTGCCCTGATTGCTGTGGATATGCGTCTTTTGTTCCCTTAGATTGTTGTGTTTGGTGTTGATGCCTCGAGGTCCATCACTCCCGTCCTTGATACTGTCACAGGCATCGGTCCATAGATGCCTGGGAGCAAGTTGCAAGGCTCGATATACTACTACCGAAGAGGAGTTTCCTTGAAACGCTTCACCCAGTGCTGTCGCACACGGCTGGGCATCTTACAAAACACCATGGCCTTACACTCATTGATGAGTACGCCCTCAGAGATCTTGACCTGCAGATCAAGATCCTCATCTGCAAAGTCACGGAAGAATATGTCCAGTGCTTCCTCCTGCCAGCGCAGAGTATTTCGAGACCGTACAGCTTCGACAATCTCCTCCATAACAGGTCCGTTGGTCCCATTGGTGTTCTGGCTGTCCGCCTGGGAAGGCGACGCAGCACTCGGGCCCTCACGCACAGCCAATGGCAACATGGAGGAGTTCAGAACAGACGTTGAAAGAGCACGTGAACCGTCGTTGGACGAAGTACGGCGACGCTTGCCAGGAGATCCGGGGGCCGACTGACCCATAGGAATAGTGGTAGCAGGTGGCGTCGATTCGAACATGTTCGGGGTGCTCGTAGTGGGCAGCTGTCGCTTGCGGCTCTGTGTAATAGTCTCGTCGGGCGGAGTCAGAGCATTAGCATTTGCTACAGTCGGTGGCCCGCGTGGAGGAATTGTAGTAGACGTCGGTCGTGGCTGCGTCGCCGACCCAGTGGAGGGTGCAGTGGGAGTTTGAGTCAACATGGGTCGCGAGTTCGGGCTCTCGAGGCCAGGAGGTCGAGGTGGAGGATCGCCTGTCAAATTGAGTATACCGGTGCCCGGCATATCAGGGTCATCGGTCATGGGACCATCTGTTCGTCTCCGTGGTTTCATTATACGTTTGGGAGCGCCACCAGAGCCGATGACGTCTGGATAAAGGACTTCCATAAAGTCTTCATGATCAAAGGGTCGGCCGCGCAACGCCCTAGAAAGCGGTTCCCTCTATTTGAGAGTCAGTATGTGCTTGACACAGTCGTTTCGTAGGCGCGAGGCTATAGCAACCGGGCCTCGTCGTTCGCGTGATGGCAATCCCCGATCATTCGCATCGTCACGGTACAAGGAGTGTTTACCTCGATATGGGCAGTCCACGCCTCCTCCGTAGCAGTAACCGTTCTCGTAACCGGATTGTAAACAAACTCGGGGTCCTCGCGAAGGCCTCTCCATAACCGGAATCGTTTTCTTGCGTTGTCACTCTTGTTGATCAGGTGGCTTTTCGCTGGATAGGCGCCATGGCTCTCCTGCAGAGCCAGAGCAGCGCGCTCCCAGGCCTCTGCTTTAAAGGAGGAGTTCTCACGGAGGCCAAGCTGGACGCTCTCGCAGAGACTTCGGAAGAAGGTCGCTTCGTATGCGGGAGTCCAACTGAATCGCGGAGCTCTTCGATCGCGGTCGACTCGAGCTGGGGGCTGGCCGTCTGGGCCGAGGACATCGACGTCTTCGTCGGACATTGTTCTAGAAGGGGGGGGGGAACGAAGGAAGAATTAAAAAAAGCCCCCTCGTGACTTGCTGTGGGAGGCTGAGGCTGAAGCCGAAGCAAATGCTCCAACAACAAAGTCGTGTGTTGGTACAGTCTTGACAAGACCTGGCCGATCAAAAACGATGGGAACCAATTCTAAACCAAACCTTAGTGCTAGCTCGCCCAGTCGGGACTCGGCCGGGCGGTGAGTTTTTGGGTGGGGGTGAGAGGTCACCTGGGCCGCTGGGAATTTCACTATGCGTTATCACGTGCGACAACTGAAAAAGGGGAATAGAGATCAACAATTGTTTGGAACAGTTATTAATTTAAGCTAAGGCTCAGAATCGACGGTAGAATAATGATATCACGTCGATGTTTATGGTCCTGATTCATTCTCTATCGAGATGCAACTCACCGGAACTTTTGCTCCTCGGCCTCGATCCAGGGCCGCGGACAGGGATTGGTGAGTGCTGAGGCTCAACTCCCCGACAAAAGTCCATCTCATTGGTCTGTCTGAGTCTGTGACAGGTCAAGGCAATACGACATAACGTTTCTGTATTGCAAGGATTAGTCTCACCAAACAATATTATTGTATGCGCCAGCACTTGCATAAACATTTCCTTGGCTCTCTTGATCGCATGAGTAACTATTCTTTGCGGTATACTCTTTTATTATGGAGATGTCCCACCTTCAAATGGAGCATCTTGCCCGGTATAGCCGCGGTTACCGCCCGTAGCATTAACATTACGTCGATGCCTATAATCCGGGCCTTGATAATCCTTACTCTGTTTAGCAGGCCAAGTACACTTTGCGTCATTCATGAGTCCGATATCGATGAAGAATGTAATTGAGTTTATAGACCAAAAGTAGTCAAATTACTCTATCGACCAAAGATATCTTGGCTCATGACTCGAAAATGTAAGAAGAATAAATGTCGTCAATGAACTTTCAGGAGAAAGATCAGAGGAACAAGAATTGAATAAGAGCAAAGAACGCAATACCAGCACCAGCCAGTCCCAAATGTTGACCCATGGCGCCAGATACGATAACAGGGTAATCTGTGGACTCTCCTGTTCGGCCGTTAGTGGTCATATCTATCACAGAATAAATAGTGCACTTACCAGGAGAAGCACTTTCAGGAGAATCAGGGACTACGCTGGGCTTGACGCTTGATTTAAATCCATTGTCGCCCCCAGTGACCTTGGGCGCAGCGCTTCCTTGCTCCTCGGGCTGCTCCTTGCTGGGCTTTGCCATGGGGATTTCAGTTGGTACAACTTCATTCATATAAGCACGGTCCGAAACAGGGTACGTGATGGTCGCGGTAATAGGCTCAGGGCCACAAGTAGTACACGTCTGAACATCACACGTGAACCCATACGGAAGCTCGTGCTCGTGCTTGGTAGGCTTTGCTTCCATGCCACTGTACGTCTCCGTGATGATATACTCCTGCTCAAAAATACCAGTAGAGCAGAAAGCAGGGTACTTGGTAGTGTATTCAAGAGTATGGACACAAGTTGGGCAGCCGCAGTGGCAGTCGGGAGCTTGAACTTCAACGATGATGGCTTCTCCTGTGACAGTTGGCTTGTGAACGACGCATGTCGGGCCAGGGATGGTGACGGTAGCAGGAGGATGTAGGCCATCGCGGGTGAAGCATTGGGTTATCGTTGCCGTGCGAGTTTCGTACTGGACATCTTCCTGAGCGACTCCGAGAGCAGCAAAGAGCGCTGGAATAACGAGTGACTTGGAATACATGATTAACGAGAGTGAAGAGCAAAAATGCACCGAAAGCGAATGACTGCAGCTGGAAATCACACAACTGAGAGAAGAAGCAGAGACAGAGTGTTTAGAATGTCATAATGGGGACTTGGCGTTTATTAAAGCCTCATGCTAGTAATGCGGAAATGTAACTTCCATACCTCAACGTCCATCTAATTACCCAAAGACCGTGGCTTACCGGCGACATGAATAGTGTCATGCCAGAATATGCCATGGGAGACCCATGTAGCGCGTGTCGCCAGGCTCTGTTTGCTCTAAGCGGTCATTGTGGTGCTCGTCTCACTTTTAAATTTCGGTATCCATGGATCACTTGAAAGTGGCTGACTGAACGGCCAAAATTCATAAAGGTTCTTTGTTTAATGGAATCTAATGATTCTGTTGGTCCCAAAAGTCTGTGTTGTTTACTCTCTGGTATGCAAGGGAGCAACTCAAGGGAGTCTCGGTGACTAACCAATTCAGTGGGATGGCTGATGTCTCACCTAGGGCGCCATGACATCTCATATTAGTTAAAACTCATATTCTAGAATCTAGACCAACGCGTTATTAGCTAGATTGAGACATTGTCCAGTTGTTGCTCGCCACCTAGTTCCAATATCTTCAGATATTGGCAGCAACCAACAGATGTCTTATGCTTCGTGGGCTGGGCTGAAAATTTGAGTGTAGAGCTGTTAAAGAGTCGTAGAAATTTACAGTACTGGACAAGTCCCTGGTTTCCATCATCTCAGAGTTTCCATTGATCTCATGATACCTCCTGTTCGCTTGTTCCCTTTCTTACTTGCAAGCCTTTTTGGTGCATCCATTGCTCTTCAATATGACCAAAGGCAGCCTGAATCTTGGTGCATAACCTATCTATCAACTTACCTTAGATGATCACACTCGCCCAGCGAGTACTTCTGCTGACGAAGCGCTTTCCCCAGAGACCTCTGAAGCGACTTTGACCTTTTCTACATGTCAAGCTATTCCCTCAACTTTCCCCATTCGTGATGATCTAGTTATTACCACTTCGGCCCCAATTCCAGCTACCCAAATTTCAGTCCCCGATATCAGTGGTCGATCAGTGATATTCCGCATCATCCCGGAATCTCAGGACACTAAACGAGATCTCCAGGTCAGGGCAGTTGGCGGTTTCGTTGGTCGTCAGTTAGAGATCTGTGCTGCTACCGCTATCTTCAACCTTGCACAAGGTCGTTTGCTGGATGGTATGGCCCATATACTACAACGGGGAGGGTTTCAAGGAGCTACGTGGCCAACCAGGAGTGTTACCTCGAGATGCTGTTACTGAAACATTTGTTGACGACGATGGATTCCTCCAATTCTTCAGCTCAGCCCTACCAACCGGTGAAGCAGGCTTCTGTCAATAAGCTGAGTGTGGCCAAGTCTATATCACTTTCACTGCATCGCCCCCAAGCTGCCAATCTATAATACTTTCTATTACCGAAGGTATGGGCATCTTTTCGTGCCACTGATCCTAGACTGACTCGTTTTCCTAGGGCAACAGTGTATAGTTGGATTGCCTTCAAACCTTGACTGTATTAGCTACACTACAATATCATCACAGTCTTGGTTGTCCTTCGACCCAATCCCTCAAAGAATCCTGCCGAGCATCCAAGATACTGTGTTGAGTAAAAGATCAGAGTTATAAAGCTGGTCCACCCAAAGAATATAAGCAAAGCATTTTTAACCAACCCATTAAAGACCGATTCCAACAAGTTGCAACAAAGGAGAAAAAAGTCAAGATTCGGTCAAATTACCTCATCAATGAACGTAAAGTCATCTCTATGTACACCAACTATGTGAAGTGAAAAGAAGAAAAGGCGCTATGTTGAGCTCTGGATAAAATCCAAGTTGAGGCTCCTCCAATCCCAGAGCTGAGAGAAGTCCCCGAGGTCGACGTCGGTGATGTTGCCTAGACCGAAATCGATATTGAGATCCTGGGGATGATAATCAACGTATGTTGGAGGAACCATACCACCCGCAGTATGATCAGCATGTGGCATGCCATAAAGACCTCCTTGGACAATGCCATCGATACCGGCGCTTGGTGATGGGACTTGCTGAGGTGGCATGTGACCGGGCGCTACACCCATGTTGTAAGCAACCTGAGGTTTCGCATACCCTTCGGCGAGGACTTGGTTGTTCATAGCATAACCAGTGTTCTCATGGTTGTCATAAGAAGAGTGAGTGCTCTGCGGCGTCGATCCTGAAGGCACACCTTCAGAACTAGCAGAATAGCTCGGTGAGCTTTCCTGTGACACTTGCTCCGGGTGATAACCCTCCTCAGGCTTGATAACGACATCATGACTGGTATTTGTGGCTGGTGCTGCTGGAGAAACTGGAGCAACTCGTTGTTTCTTGCGATTCACAGTCTCGCGTGGCGGTGCCGATCGTCTGGGCATCTTCTGAGCCATCTTAACAAGAATGTCATGAGATGTCTTTGCTGTCTTCGATAGAGCCTTGAGACGCTTCAACAATCTGACCGCATTATCCACCGAATCGACGATCTCATCCTTTCTAGGGATTGTGTCGTCCTGATCTTTGATAACAGCAGTGGAGAGAACTGCAGCTGTATCGAAGAGTGAGAAGATGATAAAGTGGAATCTTGCGTCTCGATGCGAAGCATGATCAGCCCACCGAGTAGTTGTGTCCAAATTCTTGAGGGAATAGAAGACTGCATCTTCTCGGACTGCTAGCAAATCCGCAGGGGAGTTTTTCGTGTAAACTTGCGCCATGAACGCTCGCATAGGGTTGAGAATCATAAGATATGCCATCGTATGAATATAGAACCGATGGTAAACAATCCATGGAAACTTATAATCCTTCGACGTGTCAGGGTTGTCCACATCGTAAACTGCAGGAAAACGTCGGATCCAGTCCTCAAGCATGGATTTGTACTCTTGGATATCACTTGCTGAAGTGATGTTCTTGGGAGCGCCCCATCGCTGTGCGAGTTGAGTGACCAGCTCTGACTGAAGTTTCATATGCAGAAGTGGTGAGGGGGAAAAGTCTTCGAGGGTGAGACTTGGTGGCTCCACGTTGATATCACTGTGGTCAATGATCGTCGGACGGCCTAAACCGGAAGCAAATTGCCTGAAGAAGGTCAACATATCATTCGCCTTAGCTTTGGTGGTTTCACTTACCAATCCCAACAATCTAAGATACACCATACTCTTCGTCGCATCTCGCGTTCAAATTCAGATAGCCCTTCTGCAATCGCTGTTCGGTGAAGACCTGTCGCGAGAGTTAGATCACTGATACCACAGGAGACTGAACGTACTCACCTAATTCATGCGCCTCTCGAACAGCAGCACCAATAACATGCCACGCCTCAACGAACTTTGCTTCCGACTTGTACCAGTAGATTGAATGAAGCATCCACTGGATATTCAGCAGATGACAGTGGCCCACCGGAATCACTCTTCCGAGTTCCGTAGCAGCCTTATGGTATTCTACTGTTAGCTTCTCGGCAGGCTCCGAGAGCTCAACCTCGACAATGGGCTTTATCTCAACGTCCAGATGCTGCGTGGCACATGCGCAGACCATTACGAGCAGGATGGTCCATTGAAGTGAGAGCGACTGATTACGATTCCTTCGCTCCCACCATTGTTGATATTCCTGGAGGAAAGTTGGCGGATAAATGATGTAGTAGTGATAGTTCATGTTGTTGAAAAAGCTCTGAACAAGAGCATCTGGCGGGTCGTCAGATGACAATTTCTTCAAAATCTGGTTAATTTGAGTCAGTACTTACCCATCTGAGGGCGACCAGGCAAGACATCGATAGCATGCTTGAGCTGGGGACAAGTACTGGGATGAACCCAGGTCAGTTCGCCCAGAGGTTTCTTGTCCTTCTGACATGAGTATTAGCATGCAATCCGACAAAGACAGCAATTGTGGCAGAATAAACAGAATTTTCGCACCTTTGCATCGATAGTCAGTGACTCAAAGAGAGGGCCAGCGGCATAGCCCATCGCTCCCAGCCCAACGTCGTCGTCATCCTCATCAGGATCGGAGTCGTCGGGTTCAACGTCATCCTCACGACTACGCGAGCGCTTCTTATCGCTATTTGGCGTGAGACCGTCAGACGGTGAGCTCGCAGTAGTCGCCTGAACGAAGCGGCATTTATCTGCGACCTTGCGCTTCTGGCAATGGTTGCAAGGCCATTCTCGATTGCACTACCAGCAGTGAGTACAGGGACTTCATAGACCCCGCGGGGCGGTCGAGGGGTGCGCCAGAGGGTCTGCAGGTCATCTCTGAAGGGCTATGACGTACCTTTTGCTTCCTGCGATGACACTCAGCGCAGGCCGAGCGATATTGAACTGTATGCGAGCTGTTATCCTCCATGTTAGTGTGGAGTTGACGTGTGGAGATCGACAGGGAGCGACGCGAAGAATCCAAAGATGGGCAGAGGAAAAACTTTGTCGCGTTATTCCGGAATTGTTGTAATCGAATACGGAATGGCTCTTGTCTGGTTGTGGTCTAGTCCAATCGGATAATGCCGCCTGTCTGTCTTGGATCACCTGGTGTTCCTTTGTTTTTGTCCAGAGCCTCGGCAATTGATTTATGATGATATTTCAGTGATGAGTTATCTCTTCAAACAGGATTTCAACAGTTAACGACCTCCCAAGTAAAAAGCACCCCTGAGAAATGGATACCGGTTCGGGTTTTGATCACCAAGATCGCCCATGACCTACATCTGAGACCCAAATCTGTTGTGGCACCCGAGATGCAGCCAGCCCCGGGCTACACGAAGTTACAAAGCCACATTTCTCACACTTGAGGCAATGCGTTCCAGACTAAATTGAATGGCTTTCTCATCTTTGCGGGGTTGTGACATGATGATAGGTTGTAATGCCAAACGCCTTTCCAGCAAGGCTGAAATAGACTCGCGTAATATTCGCCCGGCGTCGCACAAAGGTTCCAGACTCTCAATTACGGGTAAAGATTCCCTCGATAGGGCTTAAGAAGAGCACTGCACAAAAAAGTTTCAATCATACGAACAGCTGATGTCGCTGATGTCCGAGCACGTATGTGTCGGTATCAGTAGTGTCGAAGCTCAGACTTGCGTGGCAATCAAGGTGAAACTAGTGAATAGTAATCACGACTCACGAGGATACTGGTATTTGGAATGACCATTTTAAGGTTCGCGGCACGGCAATCCATATAGCACTCGAGCTTCGCAAAACAGAGCGACCGGCAAGCTCGATTAGGTCTAGGCTCTTGGTTAGATGCTTCCACCACTCTTCCATGGTATTTATTTGCTAATCTCGAAGTTGGTCTTCACACTTCGGTATTGATGTGCCGAGAACTATAGGCAGGGTTGTGAGTTCAATGAAAACGTGGCTAAGTCCGATAGCCTTCAACGATGAATGGTGAGTACAATGTATGAGAATTTATAGAGAGGTAAGAGCACTTTTTTAATGATCTCAGATGAAGCCCCAGACATTGAATCCACATATCAACATTCTATGATATTAAATCAGCCTTAAGAATACAAAATCCAGAGTTTGGCAAAAGGCAACATCTAGATCAGATTTATAGTGCTGTCGTCATTACATTCCGCATTCTTCCTCATAAGTAGTTTCAGCATTGCTTCACTGGTCAAGTGCCAACTTCCTTTAGTCCTTTGTCAAGCCTTGTCTTATATCCTTCAAAGACTTGATCTGCTTTCCGTTTGTATCAAAGTTGTTTTCGCTGAGCCAAGCCTCAAACGCCTTCTTAACAAGAGGCCACTCTTCGTCAGTAATGCTGAGCCAAGCTGTGTCTCGACGCCTTCCTTTGATAATCAAATGCTTTCTATACCAACATGTTAGCAGGGGTTCTCAAGAAATGAGATCTATGATAAATACCTGAATATACCCTCAAAAACAAAGCCTAATCGCTCAGCAGCTGCGAGACTAGGTTTGTTGAGATGATTGGCTTTCCACTCGACTCTTAGATAACCAAGATCCTCAAAGGCGTGCTTGATAATCAGATAAAAGGCTTCAGTAGCAGCACGTGTCTGTTTCAGCTGATACCCGAAGATAATACTCCCAATTTCAATCCTTCTATGGCTTGGAACGATGTTTAGATAAGACATTTGCCCAACAGGTTCAGACTTGGGGTCATCACTTGGCCCAGAGAGAACAGTAAAGAAGAGTGGATCCTCACTCTTGCTGAATCCTTCAACGGCCTCTCTCCATTGTTGCTGATCAAGGTATGGTCCTCCAAACATGTATGTCCAAAGATGACCGTTCTCCTCGCCGCCAAGGTGCTTCCAGCTTGGATCGGCGTGAGATGGCTCCAATGGGATAAGAGAAGTGTAGCGTCCGTCAAGGAACCCACGAGAGGGTGCGGACGCGGTACCCGAGGGGGTAATTGGACCAACTGGTTGTTCACTCATGGCTGTAGACGTCGAATATAGGACTTGGGTTTGTTTTCGATAGTTTGGAAATCTTGAGGTTAAAATAGTAGAAACTCGGGGCTCGGATCCGAAAGGACATAGAGCTCGGGGATTATCTCCGAATGTGAGTCAGCCTATGACTACGCCCTCTGGTTGACTGCTGCAGATAGATAGTGAGTCACGCAATATCTGATAACCAATTATGGTTAATTCGTCGTATATAAGAACTTATCAATGCAAAAAACTCGATCGAGATACAGGAGCCTATCAAATATTTCGACCAAACGTCCTGCATGACAAGGAGGCGTAGTAATCTGCTCGTAGACATTGCCATCATAGACGATGGAATATATTTCAAGGAGCCTCAAGGTTGAGGTCTATGCTGTTTTTATCATCCTATAGGAGTATAGACTACCTAAAATCTATGATTGTCTTGTTTGCGATCTCTCCAAGCCTCAAGAAGCACTTGATTTCTGTTCAATCATGATGGTCAACAGAAGCGCTCCTGACATATACTATTGCACTTCAAAAACTGGTGTATGAAACCCTGCATTCAGAAAAATCAAGTCTTCTTTATTTTTGAAACCTACAAGTGTCAAGTCGTATTAATATATCAACTATGTAATTCTAGGCTTTCGCAACAGTTGTGAATTTCTAATTTCTCATCCGCCTTTTGACCACGCCCTGTTTGTTGGTTTTTCGGTTTGGACTTTTGGTTGTCGGTCCAAATTAATTCGCACATGTCTCTACATCTAGATTTGATCATCACATCAAAAAGTAAATAAGAAAGACTTCTCAATTCCCTTTATCTTGGGGGGTTGATGTCAATCATTGCCAAGTAATCTTCAGTCATCATGAATCCATAAATCATGTACCCTGGAGCCACTTTTTGGAACAGCGCCTTGCTTGACTATTGAAGGATTCGCCAAGCAAGCAACTCCCAATCATGCAATACAGCGCCACAAGGAACCTGTTCTGGCAACGTCATGTGAATACTGCGCCTTGCTAACCGATTTGACCGTACAGTCCCCACTTTGGGATAAATTCAGCCTTACAATCCATCAAGAATCAATCAAGATTTAAACAGCGAAATATCCACTTGGAGCTCAAATAATTCTTTCTAGAATCATTTCATTATCTCAGTTCTTAATACTCATCCACATTCTACGATATATAAGATGCCAGACAAGAAAGACCTTGGCAACGCTGACCAAGCAGTGGATTCTTCCGCTTCAGCACCATCAGAACTTCCTCCTTCATATGATAACACCCCATCTCAATCTGAATCTCAACAACAAAATCAATTGCAAGCCACGGGAGACTTTCCTACTCTTGTTCTCGCTGGCACAAAGATCTACTCCCTATACGCCCCCAATCGCATACTCTATCAACTTAGCAATGCACCATATGACGCCACTCGGAAAATCTATGCCATTGAGAAACTACGATACCGTATTACAAATGTCGACTCTGAGCAAAGGCTAAAACACACTGTCGATCATATTTACGACTTCAGGCACGGCATATCGATAGAATCATACAAACAAATCACCATCCTCGGACAGACGAGTTGGAAGCGCACTTATCCCAACATGATCATGCACCGCTGCCTCAATGGCTGCCATACGATCTGCGAAGGTGGCCAAGAGAAGCTCACCCCAGACTATGTACTCAAAGCAGAGTCCCCTCTGAAAGATCGGCTGAATCAAGGGAAGAACAACACAACCATATGGAAGGACCAGAAAGGAGAGGTCGTTGCCATTGAGACGAAACTCCAGCGTGATGAGAACGGTAGCTTACAAGAGCTTCCAAGACTTGCCATCAAGGCTAGGATTGAAGAGAAGCTGTATGATCTGTTGGTCACTTCTTGGTGTGCACATGTCTGGAAAGATGCTCAGAAGGATTTGAAAGAGCCAATGAGTTGGGATAAGTGTGAGCTACAATATTGTCACCCATTTTGAGGATCTTTACTGACCAATGACTCTAGTCAAACGGATTGCGTCGACCATGCCCAATAGATCAGCAGGTATATATGGCGGTGCTGGAATTGGCGGTGCTTCATTAGGCTTCTAACCTATCCGAAATGCCTTCATCTAAGATGTGATAATGTGATAGCGAGATTACAAAATACAAAAAAACCTTTGATCTCATCATTGAGTGTCTTTTTACCTGTGATTTTGTCCGAGCGCTTCTTATTCGTGACGTGCTTTGGCCTCGTAACACGGCTCGGCTTGATATATAAAATTGATTGTCTTATCACAATTAAACGGCTTCGCACCCAACAATTTTTTCAGCGCCATTGGCTTGTCGTGCAAATCGACGGGCTGATAAGGTCATTTTGAGTTCAATACGTTCTCAATCTAGCGAATATTGATCTCGGTTAACCGCTACTAAGACTCGGCTGAGATATTTATCCTGAAGCACAAACACGGCAAATCCCGCGATTTCTCATGATACATCGTTGATGCAACACAAGCGGTGCAATTGGACCCTGAACTGGATGTCAAACGCCTCTGATCGCTTGCACGGGGTAAAGGTAATCGTCTAAATATGGATTATTCTTTGCTTGTGCATGGATGCATTGATAATGTTCATGATTATCGACAAGGATCCACGATTTGCATAAACACGGGCTGACCGATATAACCTTATGCTATGCTTAATATAGCTCTCCACTCATCAGAACAAGCAAAGAGCTCGTACTGTTTCGTGAAACTTCCTTCATCACCTGCCAAGATAACAGTTCCCGCGCATCGTCCAAAGCCACCCGTGAAATAACCCAAGAACTAAAGGGCTTGAACAACGGGATCATACCCAAACAAACGCTCGTGGAGAGAGTCCGGTGATGCTTCCACCGGAAATGTGCCCCTTTTAGCGTCCTCGTGGCGTGAGCTAGCCCAAAAACCAATTTTAAACGACCAGGGGTAGTGAAGCGAACAGCTCCCCTAGGCGAGATGAATAAAATGAAGGGCCACCCCTAGCTTCTTCAGCTGGATCTCAGCTGTTCTCTTGCTGGTCTTGGTACGTTTCTGAATGAAGTCGTAGATGGAGGGCAAAGAGTCCAAGATGGCTCCGACAAGTCGCATCGCCTTTTTGGCGCTGTCATTCCTCCTTTCAGGCCATTTCGCAGCAGCTGGTAAGCAGATGAAAAGCCCCTGAGATGAATAACCGTTAACACGCGATTGAACGCGCTAGAATGCGACATTTCTGGCAATTACACGATTATCTCTACACCCGACGACCAAGATGGAGTTCAATCCTGCAAAGATGTCGATGGCTCTTTGTCGCTCCTCTTCGATAAGGATCCTTCTTCCTGGCCATCCGACAAAGCTACGGTAGATCTCGGCGATATTAGTTCACTTACCGGTGACCTTGTCATTTATCCCCACCACGATTCGAAGAAGACGATCGTTACGGCATCGAGTTTGAAGACAATTGAAGGAGCCCTTACGATATGGAACACAGGAACCGGGAAGGACCACACAATTGAGGAGTTCGACTTGATATTCGACGCGTTGGAGGAAGTTGGCAAGGATTATGTTATCACGGAAGCTTTTGCCAAGCTCTCACTTGAGCACAAGACTGATATCACGGTGGGAGGTATGGCGAGAGTCTACGATACCGATGTGGAGGAGTTGCAGTTAAACGGAGTGTATACCGTCAACGGAGACTTCTCAATCGACTCCAACAGCGATATGAAGGAGCTGGATGTCCCGGCTCTTACCTACGCCAACAAGGGCCTTATCGTCAAGGGCAACAATGCTCTTGAGAAGGTCTCATTTGCAAAGCTGAAGAGTGTCAAAGGAAATATGCAGTTCAACCAGAATGGTGCACTGCAGACTATTTATCTCGCTGCCCTCGAGTCAGCTGCGACTATGTCTATCACCGCTAACGGAAATGATGCCACCGTGCTGCTCCCTTGGCTGTCGTCCATCGGAAACAGCACTACTACTGCGACCTCAAACTTCAGCGGACTTGACAAGATTGAGTTTTCATCTCTACGCACGGTCAATGGTTCACTGACCTTTGAGTCTAATTCGTTTGAGGATCTTACTATTCCTTTAATAAAGGAGATGAATGGTGCTATCATTGTGGAGGACAACCCTTCTCTGACGACCTTTGCTTTGCCGAGAGTTACATACGTGGATGAACTAGACATCAGCAGCAACGACAAGCTCACCAATATCACAGCCAACGCTCTCAAGTCCGCTGGCACAATTGCGATCAAGGGATCGTTTACAAACGTGGAGTTCTTCAATCTGAAGAAGGTTACGGGAGATTTCAAGGTTTCCGGTGATGAGTCTATGGACTGCAGTTGGTTTGATGCTAATATCAAGAGCATTGTTGAAGGAAAGTACACTTGTGTCGGAGATCACGTCAAGAAGGAGAGGAAGCCGAGTACTGGAGGCATTGAGGATACCGAGGGTAACCCTGAGGATTATATGACATCCCCAGATGACGATGGAGGTGATGGTGGTAGCGGCGGCGGCAACAGCAGTGGAAGCGGTAGTGGCTCTGGCAGTGGAAGCGGAAGTTCTGACGGTGACAAAGCGGGCTCAAAGGGAGGACTTTCAACAGGTGCCAAAGCCGGTATTGGAATCGGTGTTGCCATCATTGTTGTTCTCCTTATCGTCGGCGCCGTAATGTTCTGGCTCTGGCGCCGCCGTCAAACCGCAGCACCAGGCGAAAAGCGCCTCGGCAGCAGTGGCAGCGGCTCAACCAAGAAGGGCATCTTTGATGGGCAGCAAATGGGTGTTCAGACCAAGATCGAGGCCACCAACCCCAGCCCATCTCCTAGCATCGGCACTTTGAATTTTGGCCGTAATTCCCTCATTGAGTCGACTGGTGGCTTTACCGAGAAGAGTCTCAACGCCTGGAAGACTATCCGAAGGGTTAGTGTTTCTTCAGGTGGTTCTTCAACTGTCAAGGAGGGAACTAGTATCCTCAAGGGTTGAAGAGGAGAGAACAGAACAGAACAGATAAGATGGCGAGTGTTTAAAATGCAATTCAGCGTATAGTGATACCACAGTCCTTTAATAGACATCAGCAGGAACCGGCCTGCATCTCTTTTCATAGGGTAATTTTAATACTACTAGGTTAAACAGTCTATCAGAATTCACACACTCACCTCACTCATCAGTCCACTGTGTATCGTCCATCAGAGATAAGGGAACGCCAGCTAGGACTCCAATTGAACCGCTGGACCCTTAAATTTCCAAGAAAAAGAATGGCAAAGAAGAGCAGAACCACTTTAAAGGAATAAGACATTTCATGTGGAGATTATCTCCAACTTTTCTCACTCAATCACAAAGCTTCACATGCGCATCTGAGGCTTCTGACTTGGTGAAGAGAGACCCACTGCTGATTACGAGAGACAAGAGCCCCTCATCAGCAGAATCCCTTAACAAGTGATCGTCGTGCGGTGAAAACATCCCAAAGTTGTTATTTTCATTCATCTTGACAGTCAATCTCTTGCCCTTGACTTTTCTGCTGCAATTGAACCTTTTGTTGGGCATATTATACTGCAGAAACGCGCGTTGGCTTTATCGCTTGCTAAAATGACGTACCCCCGTCCCGATTTCGAGCGTAACCCACTTCGTTGGGAGTCCCTCAACGGACAATGGGATTTCCTCTTCGATGATGGCGATTCCGGCCTCAACGAGAATTGGCAGCGTCAAGGCCTTCCAGAGAAGGTCAATGTCGACACCTCTGCCAATCGCAAAGAAACTGGCCAGAACGACAGCGTGGTACAGAAGATCATGGGTGACGCCCATTCTCTCATTCAGAACAACGTCTTTGCTTCATCGACGCAGACTACCAACTCAAAAACCAAAATCAATGTTCCCTATGTTTTCCAATCTCCTGCTTCTGGTATCAATGACCGTGGGGTTCATGAGGTTATGTGGTATGAGCGTGCCATCTCAGACTTGCGATCAGCGCAGGAGAAGGAGAAGGGACACAAGCTGGTCTTGAGATTTGGTGCTGTTGATTATGACGCTACTGTTTGGATCAATGGAGAATATATCGGCGGTCATCGGGGTGGACACGTTCCCTTCGAAATTGACATCACTGATGCCGTGGATGCCGCTAAGGATGCTACAACTCACCGAGTCACTTTGCGCGTCTATGATTCGGCTTATGATCTGACACAACCTCGAGGCAAGCAATACTGGGCTGCTAAGCCAGAGACTATCTTCTACACTCCCTCTGGTGGTATCTGGCAGTCCGTATGGCTGGAGGTTGTTCCCAGTGCTCGTATTGCTGATAGCTCTTATGGCACTGTTATCAAGTCCAATGATATCCACTCTGGCCAGCTTAGAAGCACGATTGCTGTCAAGGGACGAAGAATTGGAAACGGCTATTCCGTCGAGCTTGAATCCAGCTTTGCTGGTATTCCTGTTGCCAAATCGGACAAGAAGGCCCTTCCTCGAGAGACGAGCTGCGTCGGCGTTGAGTTGAACATGCGTCTGTCCCAAGAGCAGAGATCCAAGCTACCCAAGTCTGTCACTGAAAGTGCCCCTCTGGACAACGACTTTGCTTGGCGCGATGGTGTTGCACTCTGGTCTCCTGAGCATCCCCAACTCTATGATCTCGTCATTCGCCTGTATGATGGCGCCGACAATGTCATAGACGAAGTCAAGACCACCACCGGCATGAGAAACATCAATTGGACAACAGGAGACGGGACCTGGCGACTCAACGATAAGCCCTACTTCCAGGCTCTCTGCTTAGACCAGGGCTACTGGCCTGAGACCTTCATGACTCCTCCTAGCTCCGAGAGCCTCAAGCTGGATATCGAGCTCGCCAAGAAGATGGGGCTCAACGGTTGCAGGAAACACCAGAAGGTTGAGGATCCCCTCTTCTACTACTGGGCTGACAGGCTTGGTTTTCTCGTCTGGGGTGAGATTGCGAATGCTTATGAGTTCAGTGCTGAGTATGTCGATCGATTCAACGCCGAGTGGACTGAAGCTGTCAAGCTGGTTATCAACCGTCCATCAGTCGTGACATGGACTCCTGTGAATGAAAGTTGGGCTTATCCTAACCTTGAGGATAATGTTGATCAGCGTAACCACATTCGCCAGCTCTACTATCTCACCAAGTAAGTATATCGGGCTTCAATTTCAGACTAGTGATAACAGCTCTAGGGGTCTTGATGATACACGAAGTATCAACGATAACTGCGGATGGCAGCATGTACTTACTGACCTAACCACATTCCATGACTATAGCGATGGCCCTGAGATCGAAAAGACCTGCTCCACTCTTGAGGGCATCATTGGCCCGAAGGCTGGTCGAGGCGTCTTCCTCCCACCTATTCCTGGTGTTGACGAGGGTTCTACACATAAGCCTGGCGCTCCAGTCATGAATACCGAATTCGGGGGCGTCAATATTGCACCAGCCAAGAAGGAAGATGGCGATAGCCTCGATTGGGGTTACACCACTGCCACAAATGCTGATGACCTGGTAGAGAGAATTGAGCGCCTCGTCAACGGTGTTGTCTTAGGAGGACACTGCTGTGCTTTCGTCTATACTCAGTTGTAAGTGTCATTTGGCTCCTGTATGGATATGAGACTAATGATCCGTAGGGCGGATATCGAGCAGGAGGTCAACGGACTGTACACTTTCAACCGAGAGGGAAAGTTGGATGCGTCCAGGGTCAAGGCTGTGATTGACAAGGCTCTCAGTGCTTACTACAACAGGGTGAAATAAGGATCACATAAGGTATACTCTAGATAGTGAGGCTGGCCTCTGAATACTTAGCTCCGAAATAGATATGATACGAAAGATACATTCTTACATGATCAACTGCTTTAGTTCCTTGGGGCCCTTGATAGATAGATTAAAAAGACAACTCTAAGGGCTTCAGCAAGTACAAAAATCCGATTTCAAGACTCATCGAGTCGATATATGCCTATGAAATCGATCATGGGCTAATTTATGCCTTTTCATTATTCGAATTTACAGCTATCCTCTTATGATATTGGCGTATATGCCTCTTAGTATTGTAAACAATTCTATTTTTCTTTCGAAACATAGATTCAGGCTATCAAACGCACTGCCTGTATCCATGGTTCCTTGAAATGATGGATCGACCAAATAGCACAATCATGCTTACTATATGAAGCTATAATTGGGCGATCTATCAAGGATAACATAAGTATATCTACACAAAATGAACCTCCCTGATAAAAGTACTGTCAAATAGATTTTGATCATTGCATGCTGGGGTTTCATGGCTATTCCAAGTCTCGACAAAGAATCGAATGATGTTTGCTTTTGTGACACAGTGCTAGTCCTCGCTAAGAACGCGGCCAGTCCGAATTTGATGATCAATTGGGAAACACCAAAACAAGACAGATCTGTTTTGTAGAATGATCAAAACGCTTCTTAATAATATCTTGGAGAGTCTAACATAAAATCAAATCATTTCGGCCTCGGCATTGACCATAATATGGCATCATGAGTTCATGACTGCGGGGATCGGGAAAAGAGCTGGCATATCACGTGATTTTACATGAGATCGGGTGGACTCACTAGACTTGGACCCGACGCTCCATGATGTGGCTGGGGGATCATCACCAGTTCAATCACGGCGCCAGACCCGGCTTTTTGCCCGCGGTTGGGAGCATCACTATCTTATCGCATCATCACAGTATATGATATCAGATTTGCTCCATTTAATTGTATGCTGTAGTCGCGCGCGCTTCCTCTTCGTCGCCTCGCCTCAGGCGCGATGCCTTCGACACGGCCGCCAAACGCGCAGTCGCCCATCGTTGATGTCGACGGCGCCCTCGATAACATTGACACCATTCGCATCCCCGAACCCCACGGTACATATTTACAGACACGCGGAGCTCGCGCAGCTCGCCGAATATACAAAGCTATGGGTGTCTGGCCATGGGACATTGTTCCCGAAGCACCTCCCAAGATGTGGGCCATCAATCTGCTAGAGGATCTCGCCCTTGTCGCAGACCATGTTGCCAGAAATCCAGGCGATACGCTACAAGACCTTCAGTCAGAGCTTCGGAAATCTCTTGCGCGCGATCGCAAACCTTCTTATGCTGGAAAATTGATGGCGCAGGATGTCCACGCTGCAAAGAAGCGATTCGTTCGAACACTGCCTCAATCGCCTGATGCTCAAGACGACACTGGTGATGATGTTGGTACTGCCGAGCGACGATCCGGACGACGGCGAAGAACCGCAAACTATAGCGCTCCAGACTCCCCAATTGACCCATCGCGATCGCGTCGAGATACTTCTTCAGAGGAGAGCGAAGAGCACATGGCCTCGTCTATTACCGTCGCCTCAGAGTTTCCTCCGTCTCCCCCTGTATCTCGCAACATCAAGCATTTGAAACGACCAGCCACAACAATACCCATGCCGATTGAGAAGCGTGTCCGTCATAGTTCGCCAGAAGGTTCGCGCCTATCGGCTGCGCAGAGCCTTATGATGTTTAGCTCTCCGATGGCTACGTTCCAAATGGCCACATCTTTCGGCCCAAATGCAACTGTCTGTTTGGCCAATATGCGATGAGTCCTTATGCTGATACCTTGATAGGCCAATGCTACTCGTTCTCTCGAACCGAATAATCTTCAGGAAGCCTTAAAACCCGCCACCAATGTCTTTGTCGCAGCAATTGACGCTCACGTCCGGACGATACGTTCCTCGCTTGTCATTGCTCAACAGGAAATATTTCCTCATAGGTCCAGGTCCCAAGAAGCTATGAGCAAACTTCGCGCCGCTCAACTGGGCGTACAAGCGATCCAAGAGGATATAGCTGAGTCGCAAGACAGGCTGCGACGACTTGTCGAAGAATCTGTCGCCGAGGACGCTCTTGCGCCACAACTCCATGCACTCCAAGAAAACAACATGTCTTTACCACCGGAAATCGCACAAGCAATACGAAGCTATGAGACTCGCCGAGCAGCCAAGAGCGAAGAGATAAAAACCCAAGAATCAGCCATCAATGTCAAACGCGATGAGCTAAAACGAGCGGCCGAGGAACTCGACATAGCTGAGAAGAACTCGGCCGGCATAGAAGCCGACATAAGAGATCTCCAAGCGGCGGTGACGCGTGGAACAGAAGCAGCCCGGTTCGCCAACATGTTCAGCGTGATGGTGCAGCTGGGGCCGGAGGGATTAGCGAACATTGAACAGATATACCCAGAGATTGGCTCTCTACTTGAGTCGCTGCTCGCGTCGAGGAATAGCCCTTCGCAGCAGAACCATAACAACAATCATCATGTACATAATGCGGTGGATGGAGACGAGGTTAATGGATTGTAGGGATTGGGCACGAGACTAACGTTAGTATAGCGATTTGAGTATTCCTTACATGGCGAGAATAGATTTCCGCATTATCAAAATTAATTTGACGTTCGTACCAGTTGAAGCGCATCTATCGCATCTGATGTCTATTTGGCCAATATTTTCTGATCGGGTTCAGGGTAACGCTAAAGCCAGTGCCTGGACCAACTCAATACGTGTCGCTCAGCCGCCGGGTATGAGCTGCTACTCTTTCGATCCTACCATCCAGTTAGCTAGGTTCCGTGGTCTAGTTGGTTATGGCATCTCGTTAACACCGAGAAGGTCCCCGGTTCGATCCCGGGCGGAACCACGTTTTTTTGGCCATGAGACTTTTATCTTTTCTAGTTCGCTGATTCGGACAAAATCTCATGAATATAGTCGCTTTATCAAATGCTCTTTGGTACTTTATCGCGGTAGTTTGACACAATTGGCCTTTATTTTGTCGGCACTGATAGCCCGTAATAACTCCAAATAGTCACGAGCATCGACAAATAGTGCACCTTTGGCTCTTAATGAGTCCACCACCTCTTGTCAACGCCCTATCTACCTTTGGTCTAGATAAGTGCCATTGGAATCGCCTGTACACTCATAACTGTAATGCACTGACTAGAGAGTATGCTCCACAAGCTTGGTCCCCTCGGCTTCGACTCTGACTCGGATAGGGTCGTGGATCTCTCGGGAGTAGGGAGTAGTCACGCTAGACTTGTGGAAGGCTGGACCGTCGTCAAGAAGTAGCTGGGTCGCAATGCCGCAAGCTAACCCTACAGACTTGGCCATGGCCGAGTAGCCGCCAGGCTCCCCAAGGAGTTCGAGGGCCAATGTGCTTGTATTCTATCACGGGTGATGTTAGCTACTCTTCCTTTTCGATAAGAACACTTGATCGATACTCACTTTAGTTCCGTCCTTCCACTCGACAACGAACTTGTGTTGAAGCATTACCAGATCTCGCTCACCGACCTGGAAGCTGCATAGCCTGTCCAGTCCAGTTGACCAGAGAGAGTATCGAGGGTAGAATCGCGAGCGGCAGCGATTTCATCCGAGAAAAGCCCCATTCACTTGTGGCCGGCCGAGATCTTACTACGTTCTTCGGGGGAGCGGAAACTGCAAACCTTATCCACCATGGCCAGAAGATCAACCCCAGCGTCAGAAGCTGCGCCTGTAAGCTGCTGCTGAATGTGCAACTACTTCAGACCCTTATTCAACCAGGCTTTGGAGCCTGTGCCAGGCAAGCCAAGGTCATTCGGAGCTTTTACGAGAGCAGGGCTGCCATCGTATCTGAGGGAACCCCGGATGGCGGTGTGAGCTTCGGCTATTCCATAAGCTTGACGAAATGGTACGGAATCTCGATTGGGATACGCCAGAAACTAGTACCCGTCAAGAACGTGGGATAGCACTGCCTTGCTATTAGATCCTTATCGGAAATCTCAATGACCTCCCATCTTGGAGAAAGGTAGCGGAATTCTGCTGCGAAAGCAAGGCGCCGTGGGGAGACCAAGAGAACTGGGGAGTCAGAGCTTACATAGGGAGATAAATTGGTACAGACGGTAGGCCAACGTGTCTTGAAATGCAACGGGTTGTCAGATACTTCAGGGGCAAGAAGGCCACCACAATACGAGTAGAACTCGAGAATATAGACAGGCTAGAACTGACAAAACAAGCGAGGTTGCATCATACCTTTCCATCCTTCTCTTGAACCTTGCCGATGGTTTTAATGGCGTATAGGTGGTCGACACCAGGATCGACACCAGGATCGATACCAACCTCGTTCAACTCAGTGATACCCGCCGCCTTGGCTTGGCACTGAAGTTCACGAATGACAGGAGAATCATAGCTTGTAGTAACAGCGTTTGCATTGCCCTTGGTAGCCTATTGAACGATAGCCGCATGGGGGACAAGCAGTACAAGGGAAATGACGAGATCGTGTTCGGCGACGTGATGGCCAACCTCCAGTGAAGCGACGTCAAGGGCAACGGCTTTAGCTGAGAACCTTCCAGCAGCAATAGTTTAGGCAGAAGAAAGAGTACGGCAGGCTGGTAGTGTCCAAAGAGTCAGCACATCAAAGCTTCAGAGAGGTTAGGTAGGACATTGACTGATTATAAGAATGGTGTTCTTGTCCCGGAGCAGGTAATCGACACATGGCTTTGTAACCATGCCACTTCCCAGAGCAAGAATCTTCTTCTCAGGCATGATGATAAAATTCAGTGCAATGCTGGGTAACACCTACGGGAATGTTAATCGATCGAGATAGATGTTTTGGACTTTTGAGAGCAATAGGAGGATGTATCAAGCTAACACAAGGAAAGAAAAACCAATACCCTTCAGTAACGTCAGGCATCAGACAAGCTATTTCAACAAAGGTGATCATCACAACTTACACACAACAAACTTTAAGAATTGAGTATCTGTACATCAAGGGGCTAGAGCCTTTGAACTTTTGAGCCACCTTGTGACGCCAGAAGATAGACACTTTTGGCAGGTCATTCTATGCTATTGATTAATTCAATTATCTGCAAACTCTTGATACTTTCGAGTTCTATATCGGTGAAGAAGCTCAATTCTAAAACCGCGAATAGCAGCTTCCGGGTACTTCTTGATCTAAGTTATGCTAGGTGAATATGAACCTTCAGCCCTATGTCTTGGCTCTAGATAACATATGGAGTTCATATTTTAGACCTTATACATGATGTAAATAATCCCAGACAGCCAACGCATGTACCTTTGTAACGTGATGAAACTCTGCAATTGACGCTGATTCATTCACAGAGGCCACTGGAAAACCGTTAATAGAACACTCAGGCTTATTTAGTAGGAAAGACTCACTTGTCGCTGGGCTACAGCCAAAGATGTAAGCCGGGATGTCAGCATACCGATAATGCTTACAATCTGATCCGCCCATCGAGGGTATGGGAACAGGAGCATCGGCATCTGGTCGCAGACTCTTGGCGTTGTCCTTGAGATGACTAACGATAGGATGATCAATTACTGAGTAATTAAAAGGATTACTTGCAGCAGCTTGCTTCTTGATCGAAATGCTCGCGGGCTCGTACTGCGGGATGATGGTGTCAATCAGCTCCAGGATCGTGTCTTCTCGCATCCCCACTGGCATACGAATATCCAACTCAAAGATACATGTTTCTGGGATCATGTTGACTTTGAGACCGCCCTGAATTGTGCCAACGTTAACGGTCGGTCGAGCAATGATTGTAGTAGTTCCAGGGCCCATTGCTTCATCGATCGCTCGCTTGACCTCTGGCTTTTCCAGATGCCTCTCCATTTCGTCTGGTAGATCGACTGGCATTGACTCCACTGACTTGATCACATCATTGATGAAAGCGCTGGCTGTTCGGATGGCGCCCTTACTGAGATGAAGATATGGCCCCAACGCGCCTTTGGTCTTGACAGTACATGTCAATCGCAGCGTTCCCTTTTCTGCGAACCTGATAGTCTCGAGACCACCTGGTTCGGCACACAGCATGAGATCACCACCCCATCTGCGCTTGTCTTGTTCAATGAGATACTTGGTACCCCATTTCCCACCAGTCTCTTCGTCAGCTACAGCGCAAAGAGCAACACTACCCGAGAGGAGATGGCGATGCTCGTACAAAAAGGCATATGCAATAATGAGCGAGGCAGTTCCAGACTTCATGTCCACGACCCCGCGCCCGTGAAGTCTTCCATCAACAATATCGCCGGACCACGGATTTCGAGACCACCCGCTACCGTCGCCGACGGGAAAAACGTCGACATGACCATTCAGCACGACGCGTGGGCCAGGACCTTTTTCACCTTGAAAGTCGCTAATTAAATTTACGTTGCCGTTCCCGTTAACGTCGAGGAACTCGTAAGGAATTCTTTTGGCGGACAAATAGTCTCCAATGACTTCTGTTCCTTTGCTTGTGTCCCCGGGGGGATTGGGGGATGCGGCCTGCACGAACTTTTGAAGAAAGTTGGTTTGGTTGTGTTCATCGGCTACGAGAGCTCGGAGAAAAAGTCGCTTTTCAGGCATGGTTGAATAATGTAATTTATGGATGGGGAAAGATGGGTTGTGTTTACGTCCCGTTTGGCTTGTGTTTAAATACAATTCCATTGTCGGTGATCATCGGAGAGTTTTAGAGGCGATGATTCACGCCGGTTTTAGGTTGTAGAAGCAATAACGTTAGCTAGGATTAGGATCATTAGAATGCCTCTATAAAATTTATCAAAACTCATTAAAGTCATTTGAACTTTTATTTAATTATCAACTTATTTAAATTTCCCAAGCTCGTATCATTCTTTTATCTCTGCCTAAGGACTGCCAATATCTTCTCTGGGGTACCTCAAGAGAGCAGTTGGGGAAGTTAGCCCCTCTAATCGCTATAGCTCTAATAGATTCGGGGCCGTGATGAGTACGCCATGACCTGATTGATTCATCCATGCGGGAGATGATTGACTTTGAAGCTTGTTCGTCTTCGACACGACTTGTCGCATGCAAAGATGGATTCTGTTAGCCTGTCGTGGTACAAACTGGTACGAGCTCATCGATTGACAGTTAACACAGAGATGAATAGCGGTAACCGGAGTAGTGAAAAGCCAAGAATGCATTGCTACATATGCTAACAACTATGATACAGGGGTTTTGGTGGCATCTGCAGAAGTTAATTAGAATCCTTTTCTGGAATATCGCTCGCCCCCTCATGTACGGGCGCACTACCTTCCTGGCCCTTAAGGACCTGCACGCCAGGCTCGAAAGAACCGTCATCGTGGACTGGCGGTCCAGTAAAGTTCTTTCGAGCATAAGCAGCATACCAAACGATAGCAATAGCGGCAAAGCCAGCAAACACGGCAGAGGCGTAGTTCATGGTGCCAGGTTCAACGGGGAGAGAAACGGGCATGCAGAAGATGACGATGGAGAAGACGATCCAGACGACGCAAATACCATTGATGATGGGGCCAAACTTGCCGAGAGGGTAGGGAGAGTGCTTGACGATCTTGCGGCCTCGCACCATGTTGACAGCGACGGGGACACCATAGGAGGAAGAGAGACAGATGGTAGCGACACCAGTGAAGGAGTTGAAAGCAGCAGAAGAGCCAAAGTAGATGCACCCAAGGATGCAGTCAACGACAGTAGACAGGATAAGAGCATTGACAGGCATGTCGAAACGCTGGTTGACCTTACTCCAGAGCTTGTATCCGGGAATGGCACCATCTCTGGCGAAAGCATAGGTGCAGCGAGACGCAGCGGTGAGGGCACCAATGCCTGCGAACATGAGAATGCCAAGAATAAGGAAGAGGAGACCGAAGCCACCAGCTGCAGAACCGGTAACAACCTTGAACAGGGTACCGATAGGCTGGGAGTTGGCGACGGACAGAAGCATCTTAACATCGGGAAGGACGAAGAGAATGGGGATGAGGTAAATAATTCCGGTGACACCGGCGGCAGCGACGGAGAGGACGATGGCCCTGGGGACCTCACGTTCGGGGTTCTGGACTTCTTCACACATGGCAGCGACCATACCGTAGCCAGTCAGGACATAGGCACCTATTGGTTAGGGATTGTTAGCGACCGTTTAATAGAAAGGCTTGGCATACGTACCTTGCAGCAGTCCCACGAAGAACGACCACCCTGCAGGCCAGCCACTTGCCGAAGCATCATAGTGAGTAAAGACGAACTCGGCAGAGCGACGCGAAGGTGCCATAACAAGCAATGTGACGATAATGATGATGACACTCGCGCCGGTCCAGTAAATGCAGACCTTGTTGATAAGGTCCAAGTACCGCGAACCAAAAGCGTTGACCAAAGCACAGACAAGCATGACAGCCCAGAAGCACAAGACAGTCTGCCATGTATTCGCGACAAAATCCTCATTAAAGATCGTGATGGCGCTAAGAATAAGCTGCGCACCAGAAAAATTGATCGACAGTGTAACGGTCCAGTTTCCCACGAGGGTGAGCCAGCCATCGACGAAGCTGACGATAGGAGCGTAACGAGGCGTGCTGAGCATGGCGCTCCAGTAATACACGCCGCCGGCCGTTGGGAACACGGCGCAAATCTCGGCGAGAGAGGCGGCGATGCACATGGAGATGAGCGACACGAGGACCCAGCCCCAGAGAACAGTGACAGCTTGACCGTTGGTCAAGGTGATGTACATTGTCGTCGAGAGACCGAAGGGGACGGCCATGATGGCGAAGGACAGGCCGAGGACGCTCAGCATGCTGAGGTTTCGAGGGAGTTCAGCCTTGTAGCCCAGACGGGCGAGGGCCTGATCGGCGTCGCCGCTTTTGGTGGCAGACTCCATGATGGACAGCAATTACAGATGAAGAGGCAATTAAGATAGAACAAGAAGTAGATAGTTGTAATTATGGCGCGGTACTATGTGTACCTGTGCTGTGTTGTCGCGTCAATTATGATCAGGGGAAAGTGGACATTATTATCTTTTTAAAAAAGCAGACGAGAAATGAGAATCAAGGAAACGGGCCGTGAGGGGCCTAGACTCGGCGTCCTCCACGATCTAGGTCCTACTTATCTTTGTCCTAAGCGGGTTAGTCCATCTGGGGTACACGAGCATTAGTGGCTTGACATTTCGGTCATAATACCGCTGATCACACGTATCAACGCGGCTACTTTCCGCCGTCTGTGCATGTGAGAGAGCGCGATCGCGGCTATTCACCTTCTCCAAATACGAGCATCGAAAAGGCAGCAACTTCAGCGATAACAAACCGACGAATTCTCACTTATATCTGATAACAAAGCAGCATCTCCACATGATAAGCATCGACTCATTTCCCATTTCCCCAGATTGTGCTGATACGGATCCCAGAATCTCCTACGTAAAGACAAGCCCAAACAAGGAATCGTTTGATAGCGACCCCACCAGGAGATAACCGCGCACCGAGCTGACAGCGCGTCAACTGACTTTACTGGGCAGAACCTATCTCCAAGATCCTCCGTTAATCTTCTCCGCATTCTACGTTTCGTCGGTAGTTACCACGCTTGGCCTCTTGCGGAGATATCCCTGTCTGACTCGTGAACTATCGCGTGTCACGCCTCGTGGATGGCTTGGCGGTTTAGTGATTCAGCCTTTGAGGGGTAACACCATCGTTACAAACTAATTAGACATTGCATCTGTTGATTGGATGTCGTCAGGGACACTGTGCTACTGTAGTTGTAGTGTTGGACTGTTGGCCATAGCTCCCGGTTTAGCAGTATACGAGCATCAGCCGCGAGCCGCGCTCTCTATCAAGACTGCATGATAGCTGGAATACACTCGAATCAGCCATTTGCCGATGCATCCGGCTTGTTATTAGAAGGCGACATTTCATTTCCATACTCATCCCTCATAAGACTTCCCATCATCAACACTGCCTGCTTTATCAGGGTCACTTCAAGGCTCCGTTAGACCGGGCGCAATCGTGAGGGTGGCGAAGAGCTGCTCCGTGCAGCTCACTACACGCGGCTACGATTTGTGAGAATGCGAGACTTCACACTCCAGCAATATCATACAGTAATTGCAAATGTTGAGCTAGCTTCTCTTTGCGGAGATGTCTGGGACCCCTCATCCGTGAAGTGATCTGTGCCTGATGCAGCACAGATGAGCCAAGCATGCACGCCGAGGAGAACTTTTGAGTGATGATATTAGATATTGTCCATCAGCATACAAGTAGGATACTTGAATTGCCAGTTGATTATACAGACAGAAGCCCTTCATGTTGACCTGGAAAGTTGTGGACATGGCATAACCAAGAAAGCGCGCAGCTACCCGCGTCATTTTCTCGAGACGCAGTACAACAAGACCAAAACCCACAATTTGTAAAGACTGATTGAAGCTTAAACATTGTGATATCGGCACTGAAAAGAACATGGCTCTGAATTTGGGAGGCCATTGTTGTTGTTTCACTCCATTCATAGCCCGCCTGTTCAAACATCACTCCTGTTACAGTCTAAGATGGTAAATAATATGGACATCAACCTGTTCAATTTCCTTTCTCGCAATTGGCTTGCTAGGGATGTAATAGAAAGCATATAGGTTGTTTGCCTATAGCATTGGCTGAACTGGTATCCATCCATGCATACATAATCTAGGTAACGAGAGGGCGCTGATTGTGTTAATAAGATGTATGATATTAACGTATTAAGAGCCATTACTAGCTTGATATTAAAATTTATTATCTCAACAGAGAGAATTTGACAGATTCATATTTGTATAAAATGGATGATAATACAGAAGTTTATTTAAGCATTAAGTAAGCTTACATAACGCCCTAACGTAGAATATTACCTTCAAGTTCTATCTTATTCCCCAACAAAGTACTTACTCACATCTCACTTATCGACCTTCATACTATACACAATCCGTGCATCTTTAAAAATGTCTGTTCTTCCAACTGTAGCAATCGCCGGTGCGACTGGCAATCTTGGTGCCAAAGTTACTGAGGGCTTCCTCCAACAGCCATTTCGCGATAGGTTCCATGACATCATAGTCCTGGCACGTTCCCGCTCACCCAAGGCCGAAAATCTCGTGAAACACGGCGCAGTATTGCGTCTGTATGCCGAGGAGAACTTGCAAGAGGCACTAGCTGGAGTTGATGTCCTGATCAACACGTACGTCTACTTCAGTTTGATAGCGACAAGACCTGACATTTCTTAAACACAGCGTTGGTCCCAGTGGTCATCACTTCAAAGAGTCCCTTCTTCGCAGCATTCCTGGGTCCGACATTAAGCTCTATTTCCCTTCCGAGTTTGGTGTCGATCATTATGTGCACGACTTTTCACACGAAGAATGGGACGCTAAGAAGGCGCATTTCCAGCTAGCATCAAAGCTTATCCCTGACATAAACATATGCCGCGTCTATGCAGGCCTATTCCTCGAGGACTCCATTGGTCCTTGGTTTGGCTTTGATACCAAAAGGGGCCGATACGAGGCCATAGGGGACCCTGCGCAGAAAACCTCCTACACGAGTATGTACGACGTTGGCAAGGCGCTCGCCATACTCGCAAGCCAACCAGTCGGCACCATACCGCCTGAGGTGCACCTTAGCGGTGATAGCAAGTCTATGACTGAGATAGCAGAGATTATGGAAGCGAACGGGGCTGATCGTATACAAGTGACGAGTGTCCCGCTTGAAAGCTATAAGACTAGTGTCCTAGCAAAGCCATCGCCGACGCCAGAGCGGTACCTACGGTTCTTGATGGGCGAGGGCAAAATATGGCACTCTATCGATGGAATAGGTAATCAGAATGATATAGTCCAGATACCTGGAGGCCTATCGACTTGGATGTCTATGTCGCAATTGGCAAAGGATACCCTTGGAAGGCCTTGGGCCGAAGCGGAATGGGAGTTGGTTAACTAGGGTTAGTCTGGATGTCAAGAGTAAGGTACAAACAGCCAATTCTGATACAGTATGGCAAATCACTATTGTAGATGGAACAACTTGATCAGATTATGGTCTGAAAATTGATAATCTTATCGCGGGGATAGCCAGAAATGCCACTGACCCTTTGGGCACCCCTAGCTTGCACCTATGTGACATTGAGCACAGCTTGAATCCTGAATGAACAATAAGTAAGAAGATTTAACTGTAATGAGCGCCGGTCTCGGGACGTTAACTTGTTAGACTTTGATAATTCCCTGGTTTATCGAGGCATTTTTGTGATCCAAAGGAATACTATGCCGCAAGCTAGTATTACACCGACTGATTCCGACCAACTATTAATCTGCAATGGCATGGATGTATGTTGAGTTGTTGACCAGCGGCCGCTGTATAGGCATTGAGGCTCGATAGATGTCGTAAAGAAGCGTATTCAGCCGCATGTTGAAGGACCTTTTGGCCCTTGAGCTAGCTAGCGGCTATTGCGGGTTTGATTCATTCAGCCAATCCCACCACATAGATATTGTGGATTATTGGCCCTATACGCCTTGAAATGACAAGGTTGGAAGCTGCCGAGATCCTTTGTCTTTTTATCCCGGACGAAATGGGAAACATGGGATACAATTGAATAGGTCTCATCCCAGCGTAGTAACCCTATCTCTGTGCCTCTTCAATACTATTCTATTCTTCAAGGACGACAGAAAGAAGTATAAAAGGCTTCAGTTTGTCACTCATGGACGTTGAATTCCTGTCACTCACCACTTCCAGTCTCAGACTCTTCCATTATCAAAACCCCCTACACCTGTTCATCATGAAATCCACAATCCCCATCCTTGTTCTGCAGTCGGTTGTTGCTTGCGCAGGATTCACGATGCCAGAGAAATTGCCCAATGGTGTATACAGTGTACATGTGAACGATCAAGGTCTTGAGGTCTATGATGGACTCACCGTTGACCACACTACCACCGTGACTCCGAAGGCACCTTCAGCTCACCTGAAGGCTCGCCAGTGGAAGGATGAAGGTGGATGGGACCGAAGTGATCCGGAGACGTTCTGTGGATGTGGGTATGTACAACCATTGATATCAAGTCTCATCATCGTCAAGTGCATGATAAACTAACTTATTGAAACTTTAGTCTCTCTATGAACCATGGAAATTGCGACAAAGCAGTCGATATGCTTAAAGCACAATTTGACGAATCATATCGCGGCGTGGGTGAGGTCACTCAAGCTTGGTATTCTATTTGGGGTGACGTGGTAAGTTGTTTTCAATCTCCGTCCTTGGATACATTTGTACTCAAGTAGGCGGGTGCATATCCTCCTTCAACTACTTACACCTGAATAGGTTGCATTCTGCTGTACTGACGGTCGATATCCGATGACTTCCTCCCAGTACGCCGATATCCTTGGCCACATCACTAATACATGTGGCTGGTATGTGCCAGGAACGTTGGTACCGTCTTCCCTCGGGCTTTATACGATTGGCTGTGGGTACATGAATTATTCCCCTGGTCTTGACTTCTGTGCCAATTCAGACAGCGGTAAATTCATGGGCAACAACGCGCGTTGCTGAGCTTGAACATATTTACTGGCTCTAGAACTGGCAATGGGAACCCCTCCATACAGTACCACTATCAACCATCAAACCTCCTGCTTCGTTCTTCCTATCATAGCAGAAACTCGATGCCGTGTCCATAGTTGGTATACTCATGCTTATATTCCAAAAAATTCAAGAAGTTCTGGAGGCCCTTATACGAGAGTTATTTCTTGGAATCATCGTTGAGACAGAGTTTTACTTTCTTACTTTCTCCGCCTTTACTAAAAGCCACGCCGGCCTTTCGCTTCTGGATCTTGTGATCGTCTTCCGACATCGCCGCAGCATCTTGATTTGAGTTGCCACCTGTAGACTTTCCATCGTCTGAATAACGCTCAAGCTCAATATCTACAAGCCACGGATAATGCGTGAGTCCCTTGCTTCCCATGAGTGCAGCATTGACAAACAAGGTCTCCCCGGGAGCCAGTAGCTCTTCATCGCCCTGGCAGTAACTGGCGACACAACATCCTTGAGACCCATATCGTTCTAATCTGTCTTGTCGAGCTTTAATGTCTTCCGGAGACTCCCACTTGGTCCCCTGCAAGCCCAGTAGGCTCTCAACAACCCGCGACTTTGCATTGTCGATGTCGCTGAAATGAGACGGCTTTTCTGAGATCTGTGGTCGCCAAGAAACGATCTTTGCGCCCCAACTGTGATGGACATGTCCGAAACAGTGAATTCGGGGCTGGGCTTTTGCAACGGCAGAGAATAGTTGAGGGCAACCGATTCGTTGCTTTTGTGGCGTCATATCCATTATGCCGTGCGGCGGGCCATGTGTCACGACAATGTCGATCCCTTTTGGAATAGAAAATTCATGGGCCCCATTGTACTGAAAACCCCAATCCGTGCTGCCGGTTATTGCAGGAGTATATGGACTGGCATAAACTTTCACCAAGGCGCCATTCTGGAGGCGAATATCATGGGTTCCTTCGTTGAGGAATATGATACCATGCTCTCCCTCTGTGAGCAGCCTCTTAGCCTCACCGTAGTCTCCGTACTCATCCTTGATGCTTTGCTCGAGGTCCTCTTCTGCTACCCTGCTTGCTTCTGCAATCTTATTTTTGAAGACCCCATCGTCAAGAGAGAAGTCATGATTTCCTGCAATAACAATCTTGGTGGGGGCATCGACTTCCTTGAGTAGGTGAATCGTTTCTCGGAAGCTTTCCAGTTTAGAATCTTCCGTGAGGTCACCGCAATGGATGACAAGGTCGACAGGTGCGAGTGGTTTCTTATCTTCCTCGAAGCGTAATCCATGAGTATCTGACAGGATAAGAACTCTTGTCCTAATGAGAGAGGACATTTTTGAAGCCTGCTTTTGTAAGGTAGTGAGGTTTCGGAACAGAAGAGAATTATAAATGGTGGACATGGCAAGTGCAATCGAGTATAGGAGCGTGATCAGACTGATGTTTATTCGTGTTTGGTGGAACAACTTGATTGTTTTGAGCTTTCCAATGGATGGTTGGGCCAAGATAAGCCTCCGAGAAAGAGTTGCAGCCATAAGCCTAATTCTGAAACCTTACACATAGAACTCACTTTATGACTCAAAGGACAAATAAAAGTTGTTTATTGCACCAATGATCATCCACGGCCAGCACGTACAGAGACTGACCATCTTGACAAAAGAAAGCATGACAAAGAGAACATTAGTTTGATTCCGATTGAGATATTCTTTTATTAGTTAATGTTACCCTACTAACTCATGTAATTCGGTGGCGCTTATTGACACAATGATCTTTTTTCGACAACCGTGATGTTATAAAGTAAGTAAAAGTACGATATTCAGTAGCTAGTAATACAAGCACTTTGGATTCGATCTGCAGACGCTCATGAGTTTCATAAGCTTGGTAGCATGGCATATTGCCTTATAGCGAGTATTGGCGGCTCTGGAGATAACTGCAACAACCTAAGCACAAGGTGTTATAATGAAGTAGAGTTGACATATGAATCTAAAGTATATACCCTGAAAGTATATAATATAAATTCACAGAGTTCAAAAGACCTGTTTTTGATGTACTGGTAAACTTGTGTTTATTAATAAGTGATGTCTAGGCAATGATAAGCAAGATTCATCCTTTGGTCTTATCAACATGCTTATATTGAGAAATACAACAGCAAAGTAACCTTTTTACACTTCTGACTCTTAACCAATATTTCTGACACAGTGCTATATACCATAATTTTCAAAACTTTCATAGAGCAGTGCCGTTCTAAGTTCTGTGTGTTGATATAAGCTCTCACTCTTAACTGCAAATCACAAGACCATGGAAATCCCTCCACAAACTCTATTCTGAAAATTTCCTGCCCATGGGTATATAAGAGCACAAGGTATTTCTTTTTCCACTAGATAAATCTCTACCCTTTTTATCACCAGAGGTCCATTTTCGCCCAAGTGTGACCACCGACTTCACCAAAACTTGAACCGACAGCAGACGAGATGGGCCTTTTCGACTTCATAAACCGATCTTTTCCTCCCCCAGGCCCTCGACAAGTCGAGGTCTCTTCAGCCCCGGGACTTCCTTTACCCCATACGGGCAGTGTAGCTGCCGCTGCAGCTGCCGTCATGGTGCGTCACACTCAGATTCCTCCTCCTTCCTACCAAGAAGTTACAGCAACCAAGTTATGGAAGGTACATCTCTTGTTTGGATCTGACCCAGACTTGTTGAGGAAGGAAATCCCGCTGGTGCGACTGAACACCGGCTGGCAAGCCCACCTCGAGCTTTCCACGACAGATATCGTCCGCTTGATGAGGGAAGGACTGTACGTGTCTCAGGAAAACGTTATTGTGCAGGAGAGTTGCTTGACCATGCGTCCCTGCCAGGAGGAGCACCAAAAGTACTACTACGACCGTCATTTTTCTCTTACCGGCCCTGTTTGGGAAGGGAATTTGTTAGTCACAACACTTAGTTGCCCTGTTGCAACCAACTTCCGCGTCGAGCATCTTTCAGCGGACAAAGTATTTCGCTCTTATGCATCCGATGTTTCTAAAACGCAGTGCTGGGTATACCATTTTATGATAAATAACCCCGAGGTCAACGCAAACTACATTTTAGATTACACTCCTTTGAAAGGCTTATGGCCGTGGCCTCGTAACGAGCATACCGTTCAAGGAATGGAAGGAGAAAGGGAACAGACAAAGGAGAAATTTGAGGAAGTCGATATGCTGGACCTGCTCTAAGTCAACCTGTCGAGTTCAATGACTGGAAAGGGACGCACTTGCTCGGTTCGATAGACTCCAATATACTTAACTTCTGGCTCGCCGGTTTACATCTTCTTTTTCCTTTTCCTTTCTTCAGAAACATCACCATGACCAAATTGTATGTCTACCCTCTGATTCACAGATTACCACAATGATTTACGAATCAACACTCTGATTCACGAATCAACACTCTGATTCACAGCATTCTCACCTCTCTGATCCACAGCCTGCTCACAATCATGATTCACTATGCTAACTTGCATACTAGTTTGATATACCATAATACATTCGCTCTCCGGTGCCCACAGC
>JABCJW010000301.1:0-27380 GCA_013184375.1 Fusarium newnesense
GGCTGCTAACACAGATGATGAAGTGTCTGCGAAGCGACTAAGAAATCGAAGACTTGTCCACATCCAGGGTAGATTCAGGGGCTAGAAGGAAATAAGACGGGTTTCAGTAAACAGGCCAACACGCGGAATCGCGATGAGAATTGAGAATGCCGATTGAGTCTTGGCCCAGGCACCTTCGCTTATTAGCGTTTAATTAGCCATCCACAATTTGATAAGGTTTCTCTGAACGTTGGACCGTGGAAGGTCTACGCAAAGCTACTGGTGCAAAGTGTTGCCATGAGCTTCCGCTTATGCAGTGGCTGAAACTATTTAGGTGACAGCTGAGCTTTGGTTCCGGGGTCTGACTCTGCAAACTTTGTGGCATTCTTGACGAGACTTTCCGTGATGCTTCAATACATTTAAGTTATTGTAATATTTCACAGTGATGAGAAGTTGTGTTCGCGGACCCGAAGTCACTCACAAGTCCGCAGCGTCGCATCGCCAAGTCATCCCAACTCTTAACATCCGTCATTCTCTCCTCAGCGATCAAGGCCAATCCTTGCCACGGCCTTCTTTCCGCTCCCGCTAAATTCATTAGTCAGATAAACCAGGGGCTAAATCCACGAATGCAACTCAATAAACTTTAGGCGGCTTGAGGACACGACTCATGCACCAACGCGTTATCGCCAAGGATGATACCACTTTTCCCCGATCACAAAACCGCTCAATTCCCCTGACCTCAAACAACAGTGAACCATTCGCGGCCTGTCAAACGGAGACACCGTCGGCATCGTGCGGAGCGGAACGTCAGCGATTCGTAGACCCGAAATATCGCCCCTGTCTTCAGTACAGGCCTAGTCCGACACAGGAATAGCACGCCCTATAGCGACAAGGCACGTGCATGCCGCTCACCCCCTGGGGAAAATCTTCAATTCCCCGTCTTGGATCAGCAAGTTGAGCTCATATCTTGCAGATTGCAGCTTGCAGCTTCATCTCGAACATGGCATACCAACGCGAGTTCGAGATGCAAGCCCTCCCGCCATCGCCAAAATCACGAAGCCCGGGGCCAATACAGTATGAATCCCCGTCAGCATGGAACCGTCTCATCACAAGTTTCTCCCGCGCCCCAGCGCGACGTGGCGAAAATGATAGCCTTAGCAGCTACAACAGCTACGCCTTCAACGGGCGGCTGTTCAACATGAGTAAAGCAAACTACAACTCTGCCAACACAGCGCTAGCACGAGAATTAAAGAATCGACACTTGCAGATGATTGCGTTTGGGGGATCTATCGGAACGGGTCTTTTTGTCGCGTCGGGTGTTGCGCTGTATCGCGGGGGACCTGTTTCGCTGCTGTTGGCGTTTATCATCATGGGTGCTATGCAGTTCTTCACTATGCAAGCGCTGGGGGAACTGAGTGTTGCGTTTCCGGTGGGAGGATCGTTTGCGAATTATTCGACAAGGTTTTTGGATCCAAGTTGGGGATTTGCTATGGGTTGGAAGTGAGTGAGACTGAGAGAGAACAGGAATGAGATGAGACTGACTTTGGACAGTTATACGCTGCAGTATCTCATTGTGCTGCCGCTTGAGATTATTGCAGGGGCATTTACTACGAACTATTGGAATCCCAACGCAAGCAAGAGTATTTTCATCGTCCTCTTCTTCATTCTCATCCAGGGAATCAATTTACTCGGGGTGAAAGGCTACGGCGAAGCTGAGTTCATCTTCTCCGCCGTCAAAGTCACAGCCATCGTAGGCTTCATGTAACAACCTCCCGACCCCCTCTCCAACAATCACGTCTAACAAAGTCAGTCTTCTCGGTATAATCATCAACATCGCAGGTACCCCAGAAGGAGACTACATCGGCTTCACACGGTGGCACAACCCCGGCGCTTTTCACCACGGCTTCAAAGGCTTCGCAAGCGTCTTAGTCACAGCAACATTCTCCTTCGCTGGTACAGAAATGGTCGGTCTCGCAGCTGCCGAAACGAGCAATCCGAAAAAGTCCCTCCCCGCAGCAGTGAAGCAAGTCTTTTGGAGGATTTCTCTCTTCTACATCCTCTCGATTTTACTAATTGGTTTGCTGGTGCCGTATAATGAACCGAGATTGCTGGGGGCCAAGTATGGTTCTGATGCGGCGGCTAGTCCGTTCGTGATAGCGATTGAGATGAGCGGTTCGGATGTCTTGCCGGATATTATGAATGCTGTTATTCTTGTATCGCTGATTAGTGTTGGGAACACAGCTGTGTATGCGTCGTCGCGGACGTTGGCGGCGTTGGCGGAGCAGTCACTTGCGCCAAAGATGTTTGCGTACATTGATCGAACAGGACGACCTCTCGTTGCGATTATTTGCTGCGGTTTGCTAGGTTTACTAGCATTCACCGCCAACACGAAGATCCATAACGAGATCTTCAATTGGCTCCTTGCGATCAGTGGTTTGAGTACCCTGTTCACATGGAGTTCCATCTGCGTCTGTCATATCCGCTTTCGAAAAGCATGGAGACTTTCGGGATATAATGTATCTCAACTTGCCTTCCGGTCACAAGTTGGAGTTTGGGGGTCTTGGGTTGCACTCGCAGCTTACGGGACTGTTCTGGTTCTTCAGATCTGGGTTGCCATATCGCCGATTCAACCAGAAGGTGAAGATCCACTCACAACCCCGGAACGGTACAAGAACTTCTTTCTGCAGATTTTGACGATCCCTATTATCTTCTTGTTCTATTTCACGCATAAGATGTGGGTGGGGACAAAGGTGGTGAGGGATAAGGATATAGATATTGATACGGGGAGAAGATATCTCCAAGTTTGGAATGAGGAGGAGGAGCAGGCAAGGAGGAAATGGCCACTATGGAAGCGAGTGTATAACTATTTATGTTAATATTATAGAGATGAGAATATCATAATTATTTAGTTCAAAGACACCATGCATGCAATTTACAGTTGTAAAGTGGTCGTATTGGCGTATTCGCGTATTATCGCTCGCCAGATGACTCACGGCCGATCAGCACTAGTGGAGCTGTCGTCCAGCCAATCCCTAACCCCGTTAATCATGGGCTCATCAGCAACTCGGGCTAATCATAAAAGAGTGATCTTAGCCAATGTCATAAAAGGGAATGCAGAGCCTCATCACTCCTTCAAATCGTGTCCAGACGCTTCAACAATAATGGCAGACCGTACATTCTGGCAGTATATCCGCCTCAAAGCAATCGTCACGTTCATCCGACTTCTAAACTACATCTTCACGCGTCCTCACTTCACGCCCTCCCCAACATGCATCCGCAAACTCATCCGCATTCCCTCCCATGACCTCAATCGCTTCATCAACGCTTGGATCTACTACCCGAAAAACTACATCGAGGGTCGAAAATTACCTCTTATGATCAATTGGCACGGTGGCGCTTACATCCTCCCAAATCTCGGCATGGATCATGAATTCTGCGAGAAAATAGCCAACGAGAATAACGTCCTTGTTCTTGACGCTGATTACCGCAAAGCACCCGAGTGTCCTCTTCCAGGGGCTGTTGAAGACGCTGAAGATACGCTGAGATGGGTTGAGAGTCAGGGAGGAATGTTTGATCTTGACCGAGTTGCCCTGTCGGGGTTTAGTTCTGGTGGGAACTTGGCGCTCGTCGCATCGTCTGAACTGAGGCCTGAGTTCAAGATGAACATCAGAGCGGTGTATGCTTTCTACCCCGGCGTTGATTTCAGTATTCCGCCGGAGGAGAAGAGAGTTCTGGAACCCATCCGACCACTTCCCGTGTCTTTTCAGCATCTTCTCACTGATGCGTACGTACCGCGCGTTGAAGACCGCAAGTCACCCAAAGCATCGCCCATGTATGCTGAGGCAACGTCCTTTCCGGAGCATGTTATGTTTGTTGCTTGTTCTGGCGATATCTTCACACCTGAGGTCGAAGTTTTTGCTGATAAGTTGGAGCGCGCTGGTCGTGATGTTGAGGTTGTCAGGATCGACGGGGCTCATGGATGCGATAAGACTACGAACCCAAAGACGTTCAGGCCTGAGGCGAGAGACTTTGCGTATTCCAAGGTGGTGCAGAGCTTACAGGAAGTCATGTAACAAGCACTGGAGCCAACTTAGCTTGCCTACTGGGACTCGCTGATGTACTAACCGCGCAACAATAATAGTCCAATCGATGAAAGAAGCTTCTAGTAGTATCTAGATAATTCTTATTTGTTTCAATGGCGCCAGTGAGTAGTAATTTCGCGAAGTTTCTAGAAATCTGACATCCTGCCAATCAACCTCGCGCATCTGAGCCTCCAAGGATCATCATCCCAAGGCAGAAGTCCATCCTTAGACCGAATAAAAGCGCATAAGAACAGTCAACAAGACCATTAAAACTTGTATTCCAAATCGATTCTTCTCTTTCAATCATCCTGAGCACCATCAAACCATTTTCACAATGTCTTCCCTTCCCTTTAGCGCTCCGCCCTGGTCCGTCCCCGCGTCAGCAAATCTTACATCATCCACTATTTCCATTCCCGATGGTGAGATTGAGCGACTCAAGTCACTTCTTAAACTATCACCAATTCCGAAGGCGAATATCTGGAATACGCGTGAAGATGGTGCTTTTGGACTTCCGAGAAATACTTTGACGGAGTTGGTTGAGTATTGGGCGAATGGTTACGATTGGAAGAAATGGGAGGATACTCTCAATTCGATCCCGCAGTTTGACATCACTGTCACTGACGACGACTCGAAAGATTACAAGATCAACTTCTTGGCTTTGTTCTCTAAGAACCCTTCTGCGAAACCCATTTTGTTCCTTCACAGTTGGCCCGGCTCTGTCATTGAATACCTCCCCATTCTCCAGAAACTCAAATCGGAGTACGATCCTGAGTCTCTACCCTATCACATCATCGTTCCTCACCATATCGGCTTCGGTTTCTCTGATGCACCGCCTCTTGACAAGGCGTTCAACCATATTGACAACGCCCGTCTTATGTCAAAGATGATGCATTCCCTGGGCTTTGACAAGACGGGGTACATGACCCAAGGAGGCGATCTCGGCGGTTGGACCGCACCCGTCATCGCGAACATCGATCCCGCTTGTAAGCTCGTTCATATGAGCATGCTAAACATTTCACCTCCTCCAGGTGAAGATGTCGAGGAAGGCATCAAGGCAGGCAAGTATACTCCCGACGAGATGGAAGCATTCGGCAGAATGGCAGACTTTCAAAAGAAAGAAACAGCCTTTATCCAGCTCGATGGCACCAAGCCAGCTACAGCAGGCTACATTTTCGGCAGCAACCCCATCGCCCTCCTCGCCTGGATCGGCGACAAGATGCACCGCTGGTCCGACGAAACACCCGACAAAGACCTCATCCTAACCAACATAGCGCTCTACTGGTTCACAGGCTGTTATCCAACATCTATCTATCTTCACCTCACAGTCCTTGAAGATCATGAGCTCATGATGAATGCCTGGAAGAGTCTCAAAGTGCCGCTTGGTCACTCGGCGTTCAAGAAGGAGCTTGTTACTGCGCCGGAGAGATGGATCCAGCAGACGGAGCAGGTGAAATGGTATAGAATTCATGACAAGGGTGGACATTTTGCTGCGCTCGAGGAGCCGGATGCGCTTTGGAAGGATGTGGAGGATTTCATTGGGGCGTTTTGGGAGAATTGAAGCGATTCCAGTCAGGACGCAGCGCTTGAGATGGGAACAGGCTGCGGCAAATGCCGAGACAAGTTTAGCATAATTTAGGTTAAGTTTAGTAGAATGTTGGACCAGTTATTTTCATCCCTTACGGTCAGGTCATCTGCTGTTCTCGATCTTGAGGCACTGGGCATCAAATATATGAGGACATACCATCCCTAGTCTCACTAGTCGAAGAGTCCATCAGGTTAGGTCACGACGATCTCAATACCGCCCACATCACGATTCGGCCCTAAATGCATCCCCCACATTCTCCCTCTATTGGCTCTCTTACCACGGATCAACGTCTTCCAGTCTCTAATTTGTCCGCATCAAATTCGGCACGTAAGTGCCGGTTTATGGTTGCATCAAGGCCCGGGCCACGCGATGGCCCCTGGGGTTCTTACCCCAGATGACGATGGCGCCGATCTGCATACCCCGCAGATTTGGAGAAGCGGGCGAATAAGGCTTGGCACACCATTCTCTAACGGATTGGTACCACGGAGCAATTTGTGAATAGTTGCTGTTTTAGAGAGCGTGAGCGGAATAGGAAGGTGGTTAGCCACTTCGTCTGTTCTTGATGCGATGGGGCTTGGGGGAGGGCATCGGAGGGTTGTCGGACGAGAGACCCTCAGTAATGTCAGTATGGATATTTCTATATAAGGAGCTCTTATTCTGTGCCGCAATTTCTGTTTCTTGTAACTCAGCAGCTCTTCTTCAATCTTCTGCCAAAGACTCTTGGCTCCGGCTTTACCCATATTCTCATAGTCCCCGGACTGAACATCACAATGCTTCTCCAAAGCGTCTTCGCTCTTGGTCTCGCCACCACCGCTCGTCTTGTCTCTGCAGCACCATGCGACATCTACAAGAGCGGCGGAACACCCTGCATCGCCGCTCATAGCACTACCCGCGCTCTCTTTGACAGCTACACCGGCGGTCTCTACCAGATCAAGCGTGCCTCAGACGGTACCCTCACCGACATCAAGCCTGTCTCCGCAGGCGGTGTCGCAGCCTCCTCTGCCCAAGACTCCTTCTGCAGCGGCACAACTTGTCTCATCACCATCATCTATGATCAGTCTGGTCACAGCAACCACTTGACCCAGGCTCCTCCTGGTGGCTTCAATGGCCCTGATGTAAATGGCTATGATAACCTTGCCGCTGCTGATGGTGCACCTGTTACACTGAACGGCAATAAGGCCTACGGAGTGTTTATTTCCCCTGGCACCGGCTATCGTAACAACCAAGTTGATGGTTCCGCTACTGGCGATCAACCCGAGGGTATGTATGCTGTTCTCGACGGAACGCATTACAACGACGCTTGCTGCTTCGACTACGGCAATGCGGAGACCAACAGCCGCGACACTGGAAATGGACACATGGAAGCTATCTACTTCGGCGACAACACCGTTTGGGGCTCTGGTTCCGGCAGCGGCCCTTGGGTCATGGCTGATCTTGAGAACGGTCTCTTCTCTGGACAGGGCGCCAAGCAGAACACTGCCAACCCAACCATCACCAATCGTTTCACTAGTGCTATCGTAAAGGGAAAGGCTGGCACATGGAGCATCCGTGGTGGAAATGCTGCCTCGGGTTCACTATCAACTTTCTACAGCGGTGCGCGTCCTGATGGCGGATACAATCCTATGAGCAAAGAAGGAGCAATCATCCTCGGCATTGGCGGTGATAACAGCAATGGAGCTCAGGGAACATTCTACGAGGGAGTAATGACCAGCGGATACCCTTCTGATGCGACCGAGAACTCCGTGCAGGCCAACATCGTCGCGGCCAAATACGCCACTACATCCTTGACAAGCGGAACCGCCCTTACCGTCGGATCATCCGTCACCCTCAAAGTCACCACATCTGGCTACACAGACCGCGTTCTCGCACACACTTCCTCCAACGTCAACACCCAAGTCATCTCCAGCTCCAGCTCTAGCGCCCTCAAGCAGTCAGCAAGCTGGACCGTCCGCACCGGTCTCGCTAACAGCGGCTGTGTATCCTTCGAGTCCAAGGATACTCCTGGTAGTTACATTCGACACTCTGGCTTCCAGCTGTATGTTAACAAGAGTGACGGAAGCAAGATATTCAACGAGGATGCTACATTCTGTCCTCAGAAGGGCCTTAGTGGAACGGGAAGTTCGTTCCGATCATGGAGCTATCCTACCAGGTATATTCGACACTACAACAACGTTGGGTATGCTGCTTCAAATGGAGGTGTTCATGACTTCGATTCTGCGAGCAGCTTTGTCAATGATATTAGCTTTGTTGTTGCGACTGGCTTTGCCTAAATCAACTGCAAAGTATTTTAGAGGTTCTAGGTGGGCACTGTGAAGGAAGTCGATCATGAACTGGTACGAGATAGTGAGAAATATAGCTGTTAAAATCGCTTATGAGAATCTTTCTCAACTTTTGCCTACCAACGCGCTTGTGTTCGAAGTATTCATCTACTCCGAAGGGCCCATCGAGAATTCCATAGGCTTTGACATAGCCGACTTCATAAACGGACTTCGTGCCCTGATTTCTTTCCCCCAAATGAAAACTCCAATAGGTGCAGCCGCCAGAACCAACGAGATGAATCCCAAGAGCGAGCTCGCCCAGTGAAATCCCAGGTTCGTATACATACTACTCGAAGCAAGTGGCAGAAACGCAACACCCAAGTTCTCTCCCAGCACTGTCGCTCCGATAGCGCTTCCGGCATAGTTGCTATACGCATCGATCAGATAATTAGCGATGCTCACAACAACGGCTTCTGTGCCCAGGCCAACGAGCATGAGTCCAATCGCGGGTCCGATCCAGTGGACTGAGGAATAGCTTGTCCATGCGTAAACAAACATGCCACCGGTGACGCCGATGAATCCTCCGATGACGGCAGCGTACAGTCGGGCTTCTGGGATAGGTGTACCGGGAGCTTCCTTGTTCCGCGAGGCAGAAGCATAATACCAGTTATTCGTCAAGACACAAAGCCCAAACCCAAGAATCTCGCCGATGACGATAGCAGCTTGCACGTAGCCAGCCTCAATAGCGTTCCATCCATAAAGAGCAGTAAAGACTTGTTCAACAGACTGCGTGAAGACGTAAATGACACCCAAACTGAAGGCAGTCCAGATAGTTGAGATGAAGACAACCGACTCAGTGCAAAGCATGTAAAGCGGCCGTTGAATGCTTGTCCAAATATCATGGAGAATCGACTTTGACTCAAGCTCCTTCTGACTGTATGCATTCTTCCCTTGTTTTCTCAACTTCTTCGCCCTCGCTGTCAATATCGCTGATCCCCGTGTCTCGGGCATTGCCAAGATGAAGATTGGGAAGAAGACGCCGGTCCATATAAGCTCGATGTATCCGATCCATCGCCAGGGTAGGAACTGGAAGATAGCAGCACCAATGACTGGCCCGAGACTACTGGCGTTCAAGTAGATCATGATATACAGTCCTGTGGGGATAGTTCGAGCTCGGTCGGTAGCGAAGACATTACCAATGATGCCGGCTACTGCATTCGCGAGAATAGTGCAGCATCCACCGCTGAAGAAACGAGTGATGATGAGAGTCGCATAGTTAGGCGCCACTCCAACAGGAATGAGAAAACACAGGAAGACGGTGTACACCACAAGAAACACAAGTCTCATCCCGAAATCTTCCATGATTGGAAGCAACACGAGTGAAAAGAGTGCACCTCCCAGTCCCCAAGATGCAACTGGCCAATATGAGTGCGGAAAGTTCTCATCGCTAACATTGAAGTCTTGGCCGATGGCTTCATGTGCTGTCGTGATGATTGTCCCGTTCATCATGGAGATGAAGGTCGCGAAGAGACCAAGACCGACGGCGAGCCATTTCTTCTTGCGGGACCAGTTGTACGGGTTTTCCGGGTCATTTGGGCCGTTCCATTGGACGATTATCGGTTGATCTATCTCAATCAGCACTTCATCGTTCAGTCCCTCCCAATGTTCCATACCTGACGACTCATTGCTTCGAGCAATCTCAGACCTCTCCGCTTCAGCAAACATGCTTCCAGATCGATTCTCCAAGGAAATCAACTTGGCAGGATCTCTTGGCTAAGAATGTTTACAGTTTTAGAAATGCCAAGTGAATAGCCAAGAGATGGATATTCTGGGGAATGCTTCTTATGACTTCATCTTTAGTCTTTGATTTGTTCTCCACCGAAAATTCTTCCTAATTCCGGACCCATAGAATCAATCTTGTTACCTCATATTAATTCAACGGAGCCAATGAAGGGATCTCGGCTACGATGAGTCCATGGTTGCGCTAGCCTGGAAAGCGGCAAAATTTGGAAGCTAAAGTCGTCGCTGTGAATTGCCATTATCGGCAATCCTCCACGAAGCTTGGTAATCTTTGAATATCAGCTCCATGTTAATTTGAAGCTGTCATGAGATGATTTTTGCTGTTGTAACGAGTACGGTCACTCGTCTGGGGAGGAGATGAGGTTGCATCACTTGCATTGTCTAGTCTGAACGGGCCGTGACTCTGCGATATTGCCCTGGAGCATTGAATTGTGTGGCGTGAAACCATCCTCCTCCTTGAAAACTTCCTATATGGCGAGTCGAATGGTGCAAGATCGGCCGTACTTCTCGTAAGGACCTGGCCTAGTGCTTTGGTGATCATCATGCCGACTATTTTCCGACGAGCTGAAATACCTCAGCTGTCAGCAGAATTTAACCCCGCTCCCACGGTCAACCAGGTATAAAGTTGTTGTTATCATTTTGCCAAGAAACTCGAGCCGAGACTCCAAAGCACTAAAGTTCTGTGGCTTTGTGAATAGCTCGAACTTGCATCCTTCCAACTATGTGGCTGATCAATACAACAACGATCACGCTTGAGAGAGCCGACAGCAAGGACATATTAACAACTATCTATGCAATTCTGTCGCATACGTGGGGTGAAGATGAAGTTACATTCGAAGACATGATGGACGGTCGAGAAAAGGGAAAGAAAGGTTACATAAAGATCGTGAATACCTGTAGACTGGCGAAAGAGCGAGGAATATCATATGCATGGGTCGACACCTGCTGTGTCGATAAGAGGAGCAGCGCAGAGTTAGCTGAAGCTATTAACTCCATGTTCAACTGGTACACGTTCTCAGCCGTCTGCTTTGCTCACCTTGAAGATCTAGATGTTCATCGTGGTCCACAGGATGACAAGCTTGATGGCTTGTCGTCCTGTCGGTGGTTCACCCGGGGCTGGACACTGCAGGAACTGATTGCGTCACAAAAACTCGAGTTTTACGATAGGGGGTGGAACTACCGGGGAACGAAATCACAGCTACGAGAAGAGATCTCAGATATCACGGGTATCGACGTCGAAGTTCTAGAAAACAACGCTAAACTGGAGACCATACCAGTTGCGAGGCGCATGTCATGGGCAGCGGGCCGAAAGACCACGAGAAACGAGGATCTTGCATACTGCCTGATCGGAATCTTCAGTGTCAACATGCCAATGCTCTACGGAGAAGGATTCAAGGCTTTCGGCAGGCTTCAAGAAGAGATAATCAAAGAGACAACTGACCTCTCCATCTTTGCATGGAAAAGCGATCATCCCGAATATTTTCGCGGAATTCTCGCTCGATACCCCTCCGAGTTCTCACACTGTCGCAATCTTCGCCGCGCACCAACGATGAGATATGGGCATGAATACAGCATGACGAACAAAGGCCTCAGATTAGAGACATATCTCGGCGCAAGCGAAAATAAGGAATACCTGCTGAACCTTGCGTGTATGATACCGGACGACAATGGGAATGAGTCAAGAATTGGAGTTTTTCTTACAAAGACGGCTGATGGTTATGTCCGCAGTCGACCCTCTGAATTATTCAAAACACAAGATTCCTTACTGTGGGCGGGTCCTCGTCACAAGATATTTATTCGCAAGCGCGTCACGTTCTATGGCTCGGCAAACTTGAAAAAGCTTCTCACCATGAATCTTGCAGCGGAATTCAACATCAGTCCTGGAATTCAACTTGCTTCCTTCGCAGCAAAACCAGCTGACCTGTGGGATACTCTACGTCAGGAGTTCGTCACAGACCAGAGCGAAAAGTTCACTGGCTTTCTCAACTTTCAGCTTACCGACACCGCCAAGAGCTTTATTTCTCCTCGGATCTATGTCGTCTGCGGCTTAGCAGCGGATTCACCATCTGGGGATTTGAAACCATGGATGGGCATCTTGAGCTCCTCGGACAAGACAAAATACGGAAACGTAATAGACTGCGTCGATGGGTACTACGATTCGTACGGAGAGGAATACTACCTGCATCAACTGCGGGACTGCGTGCTCGCTACGGGAAGTGATCTCCCGCAGGAAATCAGCCTGCCTTCCAGTGATGCTGCGCATAGACTCTACATCTCTCTCGGGGTTCTTCAGCGATCTCCAGGTTGTTTGTACACTATCACGATAAATGTCTCAAACATTGGATGATCTGCAGTTTGCCTCCTTTCCTCGTTGTCAACATATCTTAGATCATCTCGTCTTGGGAAAGTCATTTAAGATTGCTGACAAGTGTCTTGCTTCGATAGCCCCTAGTCGAATCTTGAACGGAGCTCACCTAATATTAAATGCTGCACGAATGACAGAAGGATCTGGCATAGCCTTCGAATCAGCCCAGTGAGACGTGCAAGTCAAGGATGGGGAAATGAGACGCTGTTACGATTGGCCTTTTGACAAACATCCTTGTGAATGGCTGGGATGCATAGCCAACATAACTCAGCCATGTGGTCCCGTATCTGCAAGGTTGTCCCAATCCTTTCGGCATTTGGGGGCCATAATTTCACCAGAACGGCAACGCCCTTGCAATCCCTGTGGTGATGACAGCTTTCGTTGGTTGGTACTGGGCAGGAAAGCCTGAAATGAGAAACAATGCTGTTTATTGGCCATACCGTTGATGAGGTGGACGCAAGTAAGCCTCCAGTGTCTCTAAAGGGAAACGGGTGGGATGCAGTAAGACGGAACTAAGAGGGGTGAAGGATGAGCTGAGCCGTTCTGGTGTCTCTCCTTGGTCAATTCTTTTTATCTCTCACCATTTCTTGACCTGAAGATCCCGTCTCTATCCTTTTATCCTCCACATAAACATCGATAACGTCGTATACGTCGACCGCCATGCCGAGCGCACGAACGAACTTGGGCCCTTTCACGACCGACTGGAAGTACCCTGATCGATGTACTGTGCCAGTCACCGATTGCTCAACATGCACGAATGCTTGGCAAGGCCAGACGTGTGGGGATAATGAGGCCAACACGGTAGGTTAATATTTCCTTGATGCGTCGAACTTGGTCTGACAGACCCCCATAGCAAGGCGTGCTCGACGATACAGACTGTTGGCCACCGCGAAAATCATCGGTAGCCGCTGGAAATGCTGTGAATGGCTGGGGCTTTTACTCTCCCGCATTCAAGTGCCCTGGAGGCTACGAGACGGCGTGTACCGCGACGGGTCCTGAGACTGGAAACTTCAATTTTCAGTTCTCGATACAAGATGACGAGAGAGTAATAGGATGCTGTCCGTCGTAAGAACGCCTTGTGACTGCTATTTAACTCGGGGACTGACGGTAGTAGTGGATACACATGTGCGCAACCCGGAGGGCCACAAACGTGCACAACGATCGCGTCCAGAGGGTCGTTACAAGTCGCATCATGCTCGAAGCAAAAAACTGTTCTCAACTGGCTCACCCTACCAGCAACAGTGACAGATGAAACCAGCACTGTGTCTTTAGACGGGATCACCATCTTCGCACCAATGATCCAGCTCAACTATCGAGAAAAAGATGTATCCTTGTCATCTGGGTGGACAAGGTCTACGACAACAGTGTCTGTACCAGCGGAGACCGGTACAAGCGAGTCATTCTCAGACGGATCTTCCAGCGGAGGACTATCCACGGGTGCTCAGGCAGGTATTGGAGTTGGGGTTGGAGTAGTCGGGCTTGCGATTATTGGAGCGGCGTTTTATCTTTGGAGAAGAAGAAAGAGGGCTACGCCGACTGCTGAGTTGGAGGCGAAGGAGGAGACGAAGAATGCGGGATCGGTCTTGACTTATGGTTCGCCGCCGCCACAGTATCCTCCCGTTGAACTGGATGCGACAAATTCGAGACATGAGATGTGAGTAATGTGTATTCAGACACAAGGCAGAAGGTGACCGAGATGGGATGTACTTTGGAAAGATAGGAAGAGCGGATAATTCATTCAACATTCTCATAGACAGGCTATCATTTTAATATTGAAGACGGGTTCACAATATGCCCCTTGAGCCGTAACGAGATCGTGCATTATTAACAGTTGAAAGATGGACAGGATGTCCTTCTGTTTAACAATTGACCCAATGTCAATATAGCCTATTAAGAACAGTTTGCAATTCCGCTGCCCTGAGGGCTGCACCCATTTCCTTGGCTTCGGCAAGGGTTACTCTTGATGCACAATGAATATTAGCAGTGTCACGGGAAAACGATGATTTGGGAACACATACCGCCGAACAGGCGTTCCAGTTACCCGTGGTACCATCGACGCAGCGGCCGTTATCGCCAGCACCAAAAGGAAGCTCGCAGTTCTGTTGATATGTTAAAGACGCACCACGCCGTGAAAGAGGAATACTTACCCACCAAGCAAGAACTGCTGGAAGGAAGAAGAGGAATCGGAGTCTCATTGTGTAGATGGTAGATATATAGTGATGTGGTGTATGGGGTGATGAGGTAGAAGAGGGATCTAGGCACGGATTTGACCAGGCAAAGAGCTTTATATAGACCTTTTACGATAAGGCCTTGATCTTGGTCCCTGCTTCGTGGAGTTGCATCTTGAATGGGGCAGCTAACCTCAACTTCATCTTGCATTTATAGTTTGGCACCTGTCACCAGACACTCGGACTACCGGCAGGTGGAGATGTTGCCGAGAAATTTATGTTAGCCCAGTGTCGCTAATATACGAATCAGGTCCTTCTGACATCCAGGATATATAGATTATATGTTTCGCGAGGTTGAGCAATTTGCTGAGGATGCAACGCGGAGAAATACAGATGATACTAACCACCGGAGGATCATCAAGGTCCATGGCTTTGATGGACCTCAGGCTCCATGAGAACACATGGAGGAACTTGACGCGCACCAGCGACGGATTTAAGATTCCCAAGGTTCAAGTCTCACGGATATAACGTAGTCAATACGAAGTGCTTCATATTAGCATATCCACTTTGATCCCTCCCAACTCATGAGTTCAGTCTTCGTGGTGGATTCTAAGCTTTGTATGCTGTTCGCATTAGCTAGGATTGGTCAAACTCGTCGACTTACGGAAGACAGTAAATTGCTAAAGTGGGTAAGGTGGATCATGCAGCAAGGTAGCGAGAAAGCTCGCATGGCAATGCGCATACGTAATTCACGCATTTATTAGGGAATGAGAATAAAGTTTGTTCCTGACATGGGTACGGCGTCACACCGACTCACTAGTTATTGTGGGGAGCAAGAGCTGAGAACAATAGCCGATCAAGATTCAGACCGGCGTGAAAATGCCTGGTTGCTTCTATTCTGTAAGTATTTATTTAGCGGAGGTTGTGCTATCAAGTGACTTGGCTATGATAGCCTGATCAGGCTAGAGCAAGCAGTCCTTTGAATGGTTGAAGATAGTCTTACCCATTCCCCTGTCATTGTAGGGATAATTCGACCTTTGGCACCTGCATAATATATGTATTTCCCGTTAACCGATTCAAGGTTTTTGAAGATCATCATGCTACTGTTTCATCTATGCGATATCCAGGGACACGTCACGGCTGCCTACGTATACACGTCTCTTCATTGACAAAGAGCACGATGTTTCGGTTTCTGTTGATGCCTGGCCCCTAGATTGGCCAATTATGCGCGGTACTATGGCCTCCGTTGATAGACGTTACGACAACATGATCATGGCACGTGATTAAGATTCGAGGAAGAATCTAGCTCAGTGTCGCAACTATCAGACTTTAGCTTCACTCATCTCATTCTTGCAAACCATATATGTGAGTATCGAACTCTGAAGCTAGCACAAAGGTCTATAGGTTTCCTCATCTCCCTCGTCAGGTCCACTGTATCTTTAATATTGATAGGAGGACTATGCATAGGATTGCCGATAACAATAGACTGTGCCGTCTAGATGCGAGGAGAGATTTGCTGCGCTCATATCATGTGCCGGTCCTGGCTCCCCAGGTTCAATCCATATGTAAAAGCTTCTGAGCCTGTGTCGCTTTCTTCCACCGAGGACCCCTGTACGCGATGGCCCAAACTCCAAGCAGTACCACGACCGTCAGTACTCCTCCAACCGCCCAAAATATCCACTGTCCCTGCTTCATGTCTCTGATATCGCTAGTGTTCATCCCCATGTAGCTCGCCGCAAATGAGAGTGGGAGAAAGACAACGGTGACAATAGTAAAGACATAGATAGCGACACTTTGGTCTTCGGCTTTGATCTTGATGAATAAAGCAGCCTAAAGTTGGACCGTTAGTATCATGTCTGATGCTTGAGGCGTTGGAAGGTACCTGTGACTTCAATCGCTCTGCTGTGTCTTGTAGCCTTTCGATATCATAGGCCAACTTTCTATGCCTGAGCTGAGATTTCTTTTGTAATGAGTTAAAGATCTGAGTTGCTAGTTCATATCCTGAGTCTTCCTGTCTAGTGCCCAATAATGCATGGGTATCTGGCCATTCTGGCGCTTTGTCTTTGACCGCTTTGGCAGACATGGAGCTGGCCATCGCCTTTGATAGACTCTGTGCTACCTGTGAGATGATCTGCATCTGGCTATGTAGGATCTCCTTGAGGATCCGCAGTTCGTCTGATATAGCGGAGATTTGGTATACCTGCGGCTGAGAGGCAGAGTCATGAACAAGCCATTCCTGAAGAAAAGAAAAGCATATCTATCTACAATTACTAGACAAAGGTGAAAATGTGTGGAGAGACTTACAAGCCGGGATATTTTGCCTGTAAACATATCCGTGATGTCCTGTGAGGTTATGGAATGCCGGGTGGGTGTCGATATTTGTACACATTCGAAGCAGACAACCCAGGGATAGGTATCTCCGAAGCTCTGCATACTCCGTAACATGTCTCTATTCTCGTTATCTCTGGAGGCCCGAAGCTCCGACTGTGCGGTTCCATGGTGTCTATTGAGGTTTTCAATGGCTGCCGCCAGTTCATCTTCGAGATCCTGAAAAGTCTCTGGTTTATTTCTTATCAACTTGGGCCTGTTTAAAACTTCAGTCTTGGCTGATGTTGATTGGGAATGAAATTCACGACTCTTTGACCCTCTTTCGATTTGCCTAGTCTTACAAATCGCTCTTGAGGCGGGTTTAGGTCATTTTGGAAATATTCGGACATTGCGTTTCGCTGGACCACTATCCAAGGCTCGCTATACCGTGCCCCTGGACTCAATATTGGCCAGATACTAGTTGCCTGAAGCCACGAGATGGTAATGAGATTTTCTGAAAACATGATAAGTATATGGTAAGATATATGGCACTGACATTCTGCTATCGCGCGCTAAACACCACATCTCTGGGACACACGGAGAACGAATGCCATCAAGTATCGAACCAAGGTCAAAATCGGGTTCCTGAACAGTGTCATTTTGCATCCCAGACCTATAGTGATACTGAAGTAGAGACTTGAGGTGGTAGGAGTTCCCGGGGAATGTTCGACCACGCAGCTTATCCAAATCGATTGTTGGTATCGAGACAAAGGCTGGATGGTCGGACTTGGCTTGTTCCAAGTCAGGTATCCCGAGCATACTATCCACCTGATCTTCATCATAGAGAGGCACGAAGGCCGGTCGAAGGGTCGGGCCTTGTGAGCTCTTGATCTCATGCCGTTTCTGGACTCTTCGTAGTCTAGAGAGAATCTCGTCCCGGTCAATGGGGCTGTGGTCAAGAAGGAAGTCATGGACTATATCCTGAGGACAGTCAGCCATACACTCATGATAATCCGGATCTAACTTGCCATTAATTCCCCGAACGTAGAGTGGCCAGTTGATTAATGGTTGCCGTTGATTGGCATGGCGCTCAATTGAAACCTGAAACTATTGTTATACATCCACCTGCAAGCATATGCTGCTGAGTCCTCGGGTTGCAGTCGTGTTTTCAGGTAGTACTCTCATAACAATGGTTGACTAGTGTCACAGTTTCGTCGGCCTCGTCTTGCTCTTTGATGTCGAAATCCATGATTTCAGTCATGATTTCAAGAGCTCTACATGGCTCGTACGGGGCTGGACTAGGTTCGCCGCGAAACATGGCGTGCTATAGGCTAGAGTTGTAACCGCAAGTCGATAGATCTAACGCCTTGACTCTTTTAGTTTCAACGATCTTCTAATTGGATTGAGAGTCTTAAGAGCAAAGGGTGATGAATTAAATCTGGAACGTGCGGAGTCGGGACACAATTAGATGATATTTCTGCCGTGGATGGTATGCAGGTTTTAGCTGGGCTTCAGTACTACCAGCTCATTGGATCGGATGAGAATGAGGCCTTATATAACTGTATTGGTGAGAGCGGGGTTACGAAATATGCATGCGTGATCTGATGCTTGGAAGCCCAGAAATTAGGGCTGATTGATCTGTAGCTGAGTATTTATAGTAGCTAAGAAACCGTTTCGTCATTCTCGAGTTTTAATAAAAGGTAGATGCTGCCACATGGCTTTAGGCAAGATCCAGCATAGAGACGGCCGTATCTCTGCTTGAAATGATGCGAGAAAAAGTATATGGCATGAATTATCTACGTAATCATAGAGAAGAGAACACTTCTAATCATAAAGCTTGGGCCCCGAAGCCCCCAGAGTGACGTAGAACAACTTCGTCTGTCCAGTGATGATCATCCTGCCCTTGCCGGCAAACTGGAAGTTAGCAGCAACAGTTCCGGTGTAGATCTTGCCGATGAGCTTGCCAGAGGAGTTCCAGACATGGACACCATCGCCGCACCCGGCATAAACGCGGCCCTTGGAATCGGTATGGACACCTGTGGAGGTCAGCATGTAACAGGTCAAGGGCACAGCTTACAGAACTTACCATCGGGGATGAATGAGGAAACGTAAGCAAAGGTCTTACGGTTCTGTAGAGTACCGTCCTGGTTCACGTCGAAAGAGTAAACAGAAGCGGGAGAGGAGAGGTTACGTCCATAGAAACCGAGAGCGATGCCAGTGTCGGTGACATAAACCTTCTTGCCGTCGGGACCAAAGCCAATACCTGAGCAATATGAGTTGTGTGTACTCTATCATTTCATAAAAGACATACCGTTGGGAAGGGTAAAGTCATCAGCGACAACAGTGACAGCGCCGGTGTCAAAGTTGTACCGATAGACTTGGTTTCGCAGACCAGGAACAGGACGGAAGTCTTGAAGGTATCCGTAGAGGGTATCGGTGAAGTACAGGTCACCGTTCCTGGGGTTGATACCGACATCGTTGAGGGAGTTGAACTGACGACCAAAGTAGTTGTTAAGAAGGGCTGTTTGGGGTTAGCTTCGAGCATTGTCTTTTGAGTGTGCCTGCGACTCACTGGTGGTGTTGTAAGGAGGGAGAGGGTTCATGAGGTACAGCGCAGAGGGAACATCATCGCCTTGGCCTTCACCAGCAAAGATGATATTTCCCTTGTAGTAAGTACCACCTGAGAACAAAGATTAGCCTTGGTTTATTGCGTCTAGCCAGCTGAACATACCATTGGGGTTGATGACCTGAGGGTTTGAGTCAACAACTGTAACCTTGACCTCATCCTGTTTACCCTTGCGGACAGCATCAGCCTCCTTGAGGGAAATCTTCTGGATGATGGAAGACTTGTTCAAGCCAGTGCCAGCAGCAGGAGCGCCAGCATTCTGGACAAAGAAGACCTCTTCAGTAGGAGGATACCATACGACAGCCTCATGGAAGATTGGGTCGGTGTCGGATGTTGCGATGAGGGTCAAAGAGGGGTCTTTTCCAATGACATCGTAGAACTCTTCATCATAGACATGGAAAGGCTTCTCAAGGAGAGACTCCTCAGTCACACCAGGCCAAGTGAACACCTACTCATAATTATTAGTAATAGTCAATAAATAACGAGATTGCAGTGACATACCAGAGAGTCATTAGCCACTGCAGGAGGCGGAACATCCTTCAAAACATTAAACGTCTTCTGGTCAATAATCTGAGCCGTAGAAGGAAGCTTCGCAGCCACCGCGCCCAAAACAGGCACGAGAACCCCCGCAGCAAGTACAGAAATGGTAGAAGGCATGACGAATGAATGCTTGGTGTGACAGGTCCCCTCACAAGACGGAGCTGCGTGAGACACTTTTAATATGCGCAATGAATCGGCCGCTGCGAACTCATCATCTCCGCCTGAAATGACAGCGACGAGGCATTAACGAGGGTTGTCCCGGGGTTGAAGTCCAAGAACGTGCAAGATCTGCAGCGTTAAGAATAAGCTAGTGGGGGAGGCCGGTTTACGCGGGTCAATCAGCCTTCGGCACTAGGGATCGGAAGAGTAGAATGTGGGGAAATTAGCATGTTTAGCGTTTGGGAGAGTTACCGTAGCCGAGAGGAAAAGCAGATGTTGGTCCGTTGGGGAGGGCAGGGGAAGAATAAGTTAGGTCTTACGATTGAGTGAGTTCTAGACTGACTCGGGGATCTGGAGGTGTCTTCCGGGACAGGGCAGATCGGAAGAAGAGAGGGGGACTACCCTGGAAAAATCGGTATAAACCCTGCTTACAGGGGCCTTGGAATCAATGTCGAACTGAACCAACGACCAACCCAACACAACCCAACCTACCAACCCAACCTCCTATAACCTGCATCCACGCCACAACTACAGAATGTGGTTCCAGTTCCTTGGCATCCGCACATTTCTTACCAAAACGGGTTGTTTTTATTAATCACCGACCGAAACTGCCGCTAAGAACCAGACACGAGTTTAAGGGAAAGCATCGCGATTGGAGGTCCTTTAGTCACCAGCTGAAATTGTGGCTTGCGCTTGGGAAAGTCCCTGCTGCGAAGATTACGGCTTGCCTTGCTCAATTGAGGAGGTGTGAAAACCTGGTGTGACGCACTTCTGCGGCAGATGGCGAAGGAACTTTCCGAGATGGATGGTGCGTGACCGAATTGACGATCTTTTCACTTTGCAGAACAAACGATGCAGATATGTCAGATCTCAGGATCCATCTCTACCATGGCCTTGGTAACAATACCCTTGGTATTCTTGCTTCTGTACGGAGTAGCAATACGAAGATCCCAGTGGAACCATCGTACCAGCCAAGAAATCCTTTCGACAGCTGAGGCAGGGATGTCAACCAACATGCAGAAAAATAGAGTTTGAGTTTGATTAGCCAAAACTGCCAACCTTGAACTTTATCAGAGCAAAAGATCCAGAACGAAAGGAGTCTAGCATGGAATTATCAGTTACGTGATATGGAAGGAGGAACTTGCTAGTGAGACCGCCACTGAAGGGGACCAGAGGGAGGGAAGAAGGACGTTGAGAAAGATGGTGTTGTCAGGTTTACTTAAGACCTTTGCAATACCGACAGCCAACAAATTGTTGTTGGCTCTGTTATCTTGATCCCAGTTGTTGCAGAGGGAGTGCATCTCTTCCTTTTATTCCATTCAATTCACTCATTTTCTACTTTTCCCCCTGTCTGTCGATCGATCGATCTAATCCCCGTCCCATCACCGCACCGAAATGATATGGCCGAAATCAACACCAAAAGCGGCGCCGTCGCGATCGTGATCTGCGTCTTCATCAGCATCGCATTCTACAATGTCCTCGAGCTCAACGCCTACATCTTCGGCAGCTTCAAGAAGCGCAGCGGACTTTACTTCTGGAGTTTAGTCATCGCGACTTGGGGCATCGCCTTCAATGGAACCGGCTACCTCATCCTTCATCTGTCGCTGTCGGCGCAGAAATATCTCTACTCGACGCTTATACTTATCGGATGGTGCACTATGATTACGGGGCAGTCTGTTGTTCTGTACTCGAGGTTGCATATTGTTATGCATAACCAGAAGAGGTTGAGGATGGTTTTGTACATGATCATCTTCAATGCCACCTGGTTGCATCTCCCTGTAATCATCCTTGTGTATGGTGTCGGATCGTCGAACCCGAAGCCTTTTCAGAAACCTTACGAGGTTTTTGAAAAGATTCAACTCAGCGTCTTCTTTGTCCAAGAGCTCATCATCTCGGGCTTGTACGTCTGGGAGACAAGCAAGCGGCTTAGACTAGAGAAAAGCGTCGGTAACACAAAGACCCGCATGGTACTGAACCATCTCCTCATCGTCAACGTCCTCGTCATCCTCCTCGACGTCTCTATCCTCGCTCTCGAATTCGCGAACCTTTTCGACATCCAGACTGCCTGGAAGCCACTCGTCTACAGCGTCAAGCTCAAGCTCGAGTTTAGCATCCTCAATCGTCTTGTCGAACTGACACGCGGAAGAAACGAAAGCTCTTACGGTCGCAGTCACAATGCTACTCATCACGATGATGTCGGCTTGGAGACCTTGAATCGCGACCGGCGGAAGCACACTGGACCTCAGGGAACAATTACAGGAGAGTATGAGGTTCGTGTCGGGAAGGGTGAAGAGAGCCATCGTGTATTCGGCAATGAGTCGAGTCTCGTCAAGACAACTGAGATATCAGTCCACAGCGAAAGATTTCCAGGCCATGGTGATCATGATAGAGGTAGTTTGGAGGGAGAAGGATCGAGTGATTTGCGGCATGTACCGAGAGGAAGTGCATCTTCGGCGTCTTCGGAAGTCCAGTTTGCCAAGTATGGAAACTAGATGTGATAATAATACACCGTTTGTAATGTGATCAACCATTCCTGAAGTATGAAGTTAACGTGACGTCGTACCTGTCTCTCAAATGGCATATGACCTCTTGACGAACTCCCATACTGATATTAGCTATATTATTGCTGTTGTATCTACAGCGAATTTGCCGTAATTGCTAAGCATAGCATAGTGGCTGATATCAGCCAATCCACTCATTAAGTTGAGGCAGTCGGGTCAGCTAAATGGCTTACAGCCTAAAGTTTAACCTTAAAGGCGGGCATCAAGTCCATAGCGAAATGGCTCACATCATCCAACCAATCAAATACCATCAAATTCCAAGCTAGAGTTTTAGAAACCCCTGAAATGCCAGTATTGTGCAATAATATCGACAGTACCTTGGTTCTGGTTAACGATCACGCTTGCACCACATATCCTAAACCTGACGAAGTACGGAGACGTGGAGCCCGATGACCAAGCCAGGAGGGACTAAAAGCGACAACACAAGGACTGGATTACAGTTAAGGCCTGAAAACTATAAAAGGTTTATGGGAAGCATATCTACAAACTTTATGCATACCACATCCATCTACTTCTCACAGTTACCAAATAACGGTAACAAAGGTTCAATTATGTCTCGCTATGCTGAAGTTCACGCCAATCCCCAAGGTCCTGGTGACGCAAGACCTACAGCACTCCAGATCGTCAAAGACGAAGGCCTTCTCAATAAACTCACCGACAAGGTAGTCCTCATCACAGGTGGCAATCAAGGCATTGGCCTTGAAACCGCCCGAGCTCTCCACGCAACTGGAGCAACGGTTTACATTACTGCAAGATCCCCAGAAAAGATACAGCAGGGTATCAACGACATCGTCTCATGGCCGGAAGCAAAGTCGGAGGCACCTGTCCACGGAATTGAACTCAGGCTTGACTCATTCAAGTCCGTACGAGCTGCTGCCAAAGACTTCCTGGCCAAGGTTGATAAGCTGAGCATTCTTGTCCTCAATGCAGGAGTCATGGCTACTCCTGAGGGGAAAACTGAGGATGGATTTGAGACACAATTTGGGACCAATCATCTCGGACATTTCCTCCTTTTCCAGCTTCTCAAGCCAGCTCTTCTGGCAGCCACCACGCCTTCTTTTCAATCGCGTGTCATCTCCATCGCGTCAAAGGCTCACCGCTTTGGTGGTATACGCCGGGATGACTACAACTTCGAGAAGGAGGCTTATGATCCCTGGCTCGCGTACGCTCAATCCAAAACAGCGAACATCTACTTCGCAGCCGAGCTTGAAAGGCGATATGCAGATCAAGGTCTTCATGGCTTGGCAGTGCATCCTGGGTTTATACTTACCAACTTGGGCCAGCATGTTGACCTGAGCACGCTTGACTTAGATGGGCCTATAAAGAATGCTTTGAGGAACAAGGCTCAAGGCGCGGCTACGACGGTTTATGCGGCAGCTAGTAGGGAATGGGAGGGTCGTGGTGGACGGTATCTAGCCGACTTTGTGGAGGAGAGACCGGTGAGGCCGGGTGTAGCTCCGACGTCACCTCAACTGGGACATGCTGCGTGGATATATGACGAGGAAGCAGAACGAAGGCTCTGGGAGCTGTCGGAGAGGCTTGTTGGAATACATACTTCCCAGGAGTAGTAATCGGAACACTTGAGATGACATTCGTTTGCTGGAGTGGAGTACTCTCATGGCCTTGACCTGGTAGCGGTTGTAGGGCTGGTGGTTGGAATTTCTTGAGCCTTCATAGCAAGGCTGGATTACACCGAGATCTATCTGCTGTAGTGATAGTAATAGATGATGCGTGACAGCCACCTCGACACAGAGCTGCAATAGTTTCCATGACTCCTCATCACTTGAAGATAGTTCATACGGTTCTTGAAAGGACTTCTGATTAAACTTTTAGAATAGAAATCCAACTGGCATTCGAAGTCGCTGTATCTTCTCTCACGTGCTGGGTCCAAATAAGTGAACCTCGGTAAAATACTCAGGAAGGTGTTCACGAGGCGTAGTTTACGCCTCAATTGGGCATTTAACCTTTCCTACTTGGTATCACAGATCAGGTTTTGGGATGCATTTGGTAACAAACGCCAATGCGGAGGTGGAGAAGGGTTGCTTTCCCCTCCTGCGTGTAGCAATATTTGGTTCTGTTAAGAGATAGGTACCTACTTGATGCGGCTAGCTTAGATCCAAGAAATACACATCAACATAATGAAAAGGAGCTACTTAATAAAATGGGATAGATGGTCCAGTTGTCTCTGTACGAACGTTTCCCGGTCACTTGTCTTTTGGCTGAATCTGCCAGATACTGGTCTGGTGCATAAATTCAGGCGGTCCATATACGGCTGTCACCACTACCATGCTTTCTGCCTCTGTAGCGGTATGGCTTTTGGCCGTATCGTGCACTGGGATTACAAGAGTACTGGCCCAAGATGCAGAGGGCTGGTACCAGTCTCATCCCAACATGGCTCGGATCAAGAATGTGAACCAGGATACTCATCAGATCGTTGACGAATATGGACGGACTAGGTTCTTTCACGGAACGAATGTCGTCATGAAAGAGGCGCCATGGTACAGGCCGTTTGAGTGGACTCCGGGTGTCTCGTCATTCGGCGAACAAGATGTTCAGAATTTGCACGACTTGGGGCTGAATATTGTCCGTCTGGGTCATAGCTGGGCTGGCGCGGAGCCAGTTCGCGGTCAGTACAATCAGACCTTCTTGGATATCATGAAGAAGCAGACAAAGCTGGCAGAAGAACACGGTATCTATGTGTTGGTGGACGTGCACCAAGATGTATTGGCTAAACAGCTTTGCGGGCATGGTGTACCTGATGTGAGTATGCAATGAACCCTTTATATCCTGCACCAACTCACATTAAATCAGTGGTTTGTCAAGAAGGACTGGATTACAGGCTTCAGAAGATTCCCGTTTCCTCAGAAGCTCATACCATTTACCACGGACGCTGATGGCTTTCCTTCACCTCAATCTCAGTGCAATACTATAGACTGGTCACTGAGCTATTTGTCTGTGGCTGTTGGAAATGCTTTTGGAAGACTTTACAATAACTTTGACGGGCTTGGAGACGCATTCGCTGCATACTGGAAGAGACTGGCATCAGAGTATGTTGACACTACTAATGTCGTGGGGTACAATCTTCTCAACGAACCGTGGGTTGGCGACACGTACGCCGACCCGACGCTGCTTGTGCCAGGAGTTGCCGACCGTAAAGCTTTGGAAGGTCTTTGGAACCGAGCATCAAAACAGATACGCACGGTTGACAATGATACGCTTATCTGGTTCGAGGGCGCTACTTTCGACATCCTCTCAGGCTTCAACAACGTACCTCTTGGTGACGGGTCCAAGACAGTGCACTCATTCCACTACTATAACCCCCCACAGCTGGGTCCGTTGAAAGATACACTTTACAACCGACAAAAGGACAATGTTCGACTTAAAACTGCTGGTGTTCTTACAGAGTTGACGTTCTGGATGGGTGATGATAAGCAGATGGCTGGGCTAGAGGAAGCCATGGCGACGACTGACGCAAACATGGTATCTTGGATCGGATGGGCGTACGAGAACCTTTACAACGGAACATCGGGTAAGCCATATCAAGAGCTGGAGAAGCACTACAGTCGTGCGTACCCAGCTGCGATAGCAGGGACCCCTACTTCGTTCGGGTTTGATGCGACTTCGGGTATCTTCAAGCTGAGCTTTACAAGTGACCCAGACATCAATGCACCGACTGAGATTATTCTACCCGTATCTACCTTTCAAAATGGATACGACGTTGAGGTCTTCCCTAGGGGTAGTCTGAGAGAGTACAGGCCTGACAAACGCACATTGGCCATGTTCACGTCAAGTTCTGTCAATAAAGCGACAGATATATCACTCACTATTGCTAGAAGGTCTGGATAAGTGGATTCGCACTTGAGAAGCTGAGAGTGAGCTGTCTCAGACACTCGATTAGCATGTGAGCTGGTGGATTTCTAAGATGTTCTCAAGATGATCTTTTTTAGCTAGGGCAAGTTATTTAGTTGCATCTCAGACGAAGCTGGAAGAACATATTTCTTCTTGCAAAATTGTACGTCCTCTTTTAATTGCATGGTACACTTCACGATAGATGTGTCCCTAAGATACCCAACAACGCCATTGCGGGGCTATGCACATCTATCACAATCAGACTTGCTGATGAAGCTCATCCATTGGCGCAGCATTTACGTGCCAAGCATGAAGACTTGAAATAGCCCCCAGGTCTGTTAATCTCCGCTCGTAACTTGGGAAGACACGTATCTGTGGCACGTGAGACTTCTAAGAACGTAGCAAGTGCACTTTGCTTGATGAGAATCTCAGTGGTCCGGACTTATTATGACGTACGTTTCTATGTGTGACAAAGGCTATGAAGACGATGGGATTAAGGTATCAATTGCACTGAAAGAAGCTCTCTAAGTACAGTAAAGCCTAGTTGAGAGTTTCTTAACTTTGGCGTGCAACGGCAAATGGATTAGCAGCGAAGGTACCATTTGGGTCCGCTGCTGCTCTAGCCTTGCCCAGCCTCTGGTACTTGGCCTCATCTTCATAGTAAGTCTTCCAGACATCAGAGCTAGCCATATCCCAGGAACCCCAAGAGCCCCAAAGAACGCGTCTGTCAGTCTTACTGAAACAGCTCTTGGCGCCAATCATCACGGCGTCGTTCTCGCTCTGCCACTGATTCGCGAGATCTTGCGAGATCTTATAATTTGGGTCGGTTATGTTCAGATACCAACAGTCCACAGTCTGAAGAACGGTTGAATCTCTCCAACTGTATGCAGAACTACCGTCCCCGTTTTTGTAGAACATCGAATTCTCTCCGCCGAAGCACTGGATCTGGGCTGAGAGCTTACAGTTATCGTAAAGGGGATTCGTTACAGGTTTCTCGTTCGCATCGTCCAGTTTCTCGTATGGATCGCAGATCTTGCTTAGTCGTTCAGCAAGAGTGTTGACCCAGCCATCTTTACCAAGAGTCTTTGAGTTGGTGGCATA
>JABCJW010000302.1:0-46811 GCA_013184375.1 Fusarium newnesense
CGCGCGCAGGGTTCACGCTGCAGCGCGAGTCAATTCTGATAAAGCTGTGGGTTTGGACTAGATTTGAATGGGGTTTAGTTGGATATGGCATGCGTCAAACGCGGCTAACCAATTCGCCGATCAGGGTTCCCATGGTCGAAAACAGCACAGAGTCCAAGGACGTCGATAAAGTTCAATCTGGATCTTAGTTAGTCTGGTCTAGCAAAGTCAAACGCAGCTTGTTTGACATGCCAACTAAGACTATCTTTCTTGAAGAATTACAGCCTCATTGTGATGGGCGTAAGCAGGCACTGCCTGAATTTTCCACGAGCAGCTATTCTCTTCGTAGAGGCCGACATGAAAGGCATAATCCTTGAGAATTCGGTGAGGATGTTAAGATCAAGGCGCTTGTTTCAAAAGTATGACCAGTTGTTCTCGATTTCACGAAACGCACATCTAACTTCAGCTGGCGTCCTGAGGCGTTGTGATTTTAAGCTTTATCTCGAAACAAGAGGTTTTCCCCGTTTCTTCTAAAGCTCCATTGGCTGACCCGGGAAGGATTCCATATGTATGTCATCATTGCAGCAAGAGTGAACTCCTCAGCCTGCAGATATCTTGGCCGCATATAATGTTGTCTGTTTCGGGCAACATGCTGCGCTTACCATCCTTCTGGCCTATCATCACACAAGCTCAGTCATGACAAATATCAGTAAGCGTCAATGTAAGCTTTGAATAATATCAATACACAATTCTTTCGCTCACAATCCAGATATAAATTGCCATCGTTCTTACGGTCCATAAAATTCCATCAACAGTTCCACTCTCGTTTAGCCTCGTATATCCCTTGCAAGCTCCCCGTCAACGGTTCATCACTATCTTTTTCCAAACAAGCTAGTATTACCCCGGTCGTACCAACACAATGGCCAGTCAACAGAGCCCCAGGCAATCCAAATCAATTGACGAGTACCGAGCATTATATAAAACATATCTGGAACACTGCAACGCTCATGATTTCGAAGCGATGAGATCATTCTACGCGTCCCCTCTCGTCGTCAACGACAAACCAATATCCCCAGAAGAAGCAACGTCTTCCTTCAAGCCCATGATCGACGCATTTCCCGACTGGCACTGGAACCTGCGAAACCTCACCATCGAAGGCGACTACCTGTCTCTCCTTTTCAAAGTCACGGGAACTCACAAGGGTGACTTTCGAGGCTACAAAGCCACTGGCCGTAAGATTGAGACGAATGAATTCACGCTGTACCATGTCGTCGATGGGAAATTCGCACAAGTCTGGGACCTGGTTGATTTCGATACCTTGATTGCTCAGATCAAATAGAGAAATTTACATGGCAGATCGCTCTTAGTCAAGATGATGTTTCAGTTTTCCCGGGAATTTGGGTTTTTTTTAAGGAGGTGAACCCAAGCCAGGCTTAGAAACAACGCCGGAGAATAATTCAGCCGCCTAGCATGGGACAAGGATTGCGTGTTCCAGTGGCGATACCACGTTGCTGGGTATATCAGATGCCGAAATGCCGGGAAAATTGTTTCATCCGATTCAAACACACAAAGGACTCAACTCGACGTCAGTTCGGTCGAGCTCAGACTCGTATGATTGTGAAAGCCATAATGCATTATTCGGTTATGTGACTACTCACAATAAAGTCAAGGAGCTAATAGGGGACCAGTTAAAACCGTTGATTCCCGAAAGAAGAGTGCTAGCCAAGAAGCGGCCCAACTGAGACTGATCAGCACACGGGACACTGGTTCCGCCCGCCGTCAAAGCACTAGACAGGGCTTATTAGGTGCATTAAGGATAAGGCTGTGAGTTGCCCAGACCTCAATTGTTCCTTTTGCGGTGCCGCATTTAAATGGATCCAAAAACAGCCATATCCCTTGTCTAGTTCAGTCTTCCAAATACTGTACTAAACTATTGATCCATATTAGAACCGAGATGGTATAGTACGAATGCAACGCTGCAATTTTTTTTCTCAATACTCGAGTGCTCTGACTCGTTGCTTATTTTTTTGCTTCTTGCTTTGCCTCTGCAATACAGAGATCTTCATTCTCGCAGGTTTAGATTGGGCAACAATACCAATAAAAGGGGACTCGTTAGGCTTGACTCGACAGAAATTGACATCTCACAACGCTAAATGAATCTGTGAGTGTCTGAGTGGTGGCTGGGATGGGCGGTCCACAAAGTTAGGGAGCTTCCCCGGTGGCGTCGTAAGCCCAGAACCCCTACCTCACGACTCAACGCCCAGCTAGCGTTTTTCTCGTTAGTGAGAACAGACGGGAGGTTTATCTTGGGAGAAATACCCGGGGCGAATTCGAGATGCGAACTAACTTTAAAGCCCGCTTGGTTCTGGAATGCCTTTTTCATCTTACTTCGTACTGTGGTGTTCTATTACTTCATCCCTACGACATCCCCCCCATGTGAACTTTGTCTCCCTTTTTCGTTTTTAGCACCATCGTTTTTTTTTTTCTTTTAGTATGGCCTCGTTGTATGGGCGTGACGTGGACGACGATCGGAGCAGCGAGCTCAAAGCCACGACGACGATTGTTCTCGTTCTGTCCGTTGTGTTTGTCGTTTTGAGGTTCTGGGCGCGATATGTGAGAATTGGTTATGGAACTGATGACTGGTTGACTCTGGTAGCGCTGGTGGGTTCAATCAAGTGCCAAGAGTTGTACAATTCTGACAATCGGTTAGGTCTTTGTCTTTATCACTGGTGGACTCAATTATGGCAGTAAGTAATACCATACTAATGGATCCTATCGTCGTCGCTGACAATTGATCAGTGATTGCGCATGGTCTCGGAAAGCATGCGAAGCTCGTGTCGACAGAAGATCAAGTCATCTTCTTCCAGCTCCTCCTCGCCTTCGAAAACATCTACGTCACGGCGGTGATGCTCATCAAACTCGCCCTTTTATCCATGTACCTGCGCATCTTCCCGTCTCGAAACTTCCGATTGGCCTCCGCCCTCATCGCTGCTGTCGTAATTGGCTGGTGGATTGCGATTTGCGCCGTGTGCATCTTCCAGTGCCATCCGATCAAGAAGGCTTGGATGCCCTGGATTGATGGGACTTGCATCAACCTCAAGGCTTCGTTCATTGGCAATGCAATTCCGAATATTGCAACGGATGTTGCCATTTTGTGTTTGCCGGTCGGGCAAATTGTGAAGCTGCAGGTCAACCTGGCGCAAAAGCTGTCGCTGTTGGTCATCTTTTTACTCGGCAGTTTGTAAGTCCTCATCCCCCACCCTCCAAGTTCTTGATATTGACCCGTTTAGCGTCTTGTTCGCCAGTATATACCGATTTACCACCATTATGCAATTCGACCCAATAGATACGACATGTAAGAAGCTCCAGCGACACGCGTGCGACTCTCAACTAACTTGAACAGGGACCCTCGCTACGGCTTGCACCTGGTGTGTCGTCGAAGTAGCCTGCGGAACCATCGCCCTCTGCCTCCCGACACTTCGACCACTAATGCTTATGATCTCATCCAAGTTCGAAAGCATCACGTCCAGAAAAGATGCAGCTGCTCGCACCGGAATCCAGACAGAACTCGTCACGATTGGAGGCACAGGTGGAAAGTCAGGGCAATTTCATCGGATAGATGATGCGTATGATCCCAGCTCGAGCCAAAGGGGACTTGCGACACGCAATGGAAGCATACCACATGCTGATCCGAGTGATCGGGGATCCGGGGATGAAGTATCGTTACACCAAGCTAAGATTGATCTTGGGCCCCGATAATATATGCTCAAATTGAGGATTTGTATCATAGAAAAGCTTAGCAAGCCTAGCATAATACCATTTGGATATTCAAGCATCATCGCTGGTTGAGGCGCGACCAATTGAGCGCTCATTCATCGTCAGGGATTTGGTGGCTGATGGATCGCTTCATGGCATTGTTGGTGCTGACGTTCTAGTCCACATGAAGAACATTGGCGCACGTCAGGGAATGCCAGAAGAACCGCCTTCAGCCATGAACTAACCACTTAACAACGCGCTATTCTCCATCTCAAGGGTCGGGTGTGGTAACTGTGCTACTGTCGTCTGATGGCAGCTGGCGCTGGGGTGAAGTGTTTTCTTATCGATAAGCCCCTCTCACCGAAGCTCACCATGAAATTCCATGTCAATCGGCCCACCATCCTCCTCCAAACAATGCCTCAATTGACACAACAATAGCCATGGCGCTCCCTCTCTCTCGCTATCGCGCATCCTTGCGCCTCAGCACATGCACTCGGTCTCTAACCCCCCTGCGCACCCGGCAGTTCCTCCCCCGAAGCTTCAGCCAATCCTCCATCGCCTACTCAAAAACTCAGCCCACGAAAGATGACGTTCTCAACCTCTGGGATCAGTGTACGACGACTTCAATGCCCGCTATGGTTGGTGCTAACCTGCGCCAGATAGCAATGCGGGTATACCGACTACGCCCGGTCTCAATGGCCAGTACGCGGGATTTATGAATAAGAGGAGAAACATGTCGTCCAAGCTCTCGTTCGCCGATGTTGTTCTACCATCGGGCGAGGTCATTCAGCTATGCGCCGACTCGACGAAATATCCCGAAGCGTCTGCACTGTTTCGAAGTATTCGCGCAACAAGTCCAGTTGTCGTTAGCACCGAGAGCGAAGTGGACACGAGCCCAGACGCCGAGAAGCAACCCTCCAAGCGAACATTTTACGTTAAAGACATCCGACCATTGAACGACGTACAGCAAAACCTCATTGTAACACCCGACGTCATATTCCCCGATACCAAGCGCCATTACCAACTACGCCATCACCCAGAGTTGCTAGCAAGGCTTCAATTCCGATCGTGGCTCAAGGGACAATTGACCGCTGGTCTGCAAGAGAAGGGCTTTACCGACATCGAGACTCCAACACTGTTCAAGTCAACGCCCGAAGGCGCAAGGGAATTCCTTGTACCGACCCGCCGACCTGGTTTCGCATATGCCCTCACTCAAAGTCCCCAGCAGTACAAGCAGGTTCTTATGGCGAGTGGAGTTTCGCGATACATGCAGTGGGCGCGCTGTTATCGTGATGAGGATGCTCGTACGGATCGGCAGCCTGAGTTTACACAACTTGATATGGAGTGGGCGTTTGCGAATGCTGAGGTGGTGAGGAAGGATGTCACGGATATTGTGCTACGGCCGCTTGAGGCTTTGCGACCTGCACATAGCTACAAGACCATCCGAGGAAGTCGTGTGCCTGTGATTGCAGATATTCCTCAAGGTTCTCGTCCTGCTGATGAACCGGTTCAGCACAAGGTCACGACACTTCCGTTCCAGGATTGCATTTCGATGTACGGAACTGACAAGCCAGACTTGCGGCTCCCAGGAAGAGTACGTTGCATCCTCCCTTCGTCGATCTCCTACTAACACTTCCAGATTCACGCGATACCGAACGAAATGTGCGAACAATTCGCCAGCATGATGACATACCTCCAAGATCCCCTGATCGAAGCCTTCCATATCCCCGTAAAAGATCTTGACGACGACATCCCAAGACCAAAGCGCTTCACCGAGCAGTTCATTGAATCACTACCGAAACATCTCCGTGAGAATAAAGACGGAATGCCAGTGATACTAGTCTGCGACTCCAGGCAACCCCGCGGCGGCTTCTCTTCACTCGGTGTAGAGTGCGATGAAATCGTCAATATCGCAACAGGTGGAAAGGGTGTTCTTGAGGGTGATATCCTCGTCTTCCAAGCGCGCGAGAAGCCAAAGGGTCAATATTACCGCGCTTCCACAGCAATTGGCGAAATCCGCAATGAGTTGTACAAGAAGCTTCTCAGCAATGGTCTCGTAGAAGACCTCCCTGCGCCTGGTACTCCCGACTCAATGCAATTCGTCTGGGTAACTGACTTTCCCATGTTCAAACCTACAGGCGAGGATAACGATCCAGGCCAAGAAGGCTCCGCCGGCATCGCAGCAGCACACCACCCCTTCACAGCGCCCAAGTCGAAACACGACCTCGAGCTCCTCTTCACAGACCCGCTACAAGCTAAGAGCGCAGCATACGATCTTGTCCTCAACGGTGTAGAAGTCGGAGGTGGCAGTGAGCGTATCCACATACCCACCGTGCAGGAATTCATCATGCGGGATATTCTCAAGATGAAGGACAGCAGGATTGAGGACTTTGCGCATTTGTTTGATGCGTTGAAGGCAGGGTGTCCGCCACATGCCGGATTTGCACTGGGTTTCGATCGGTTGGTTGCGTTATTGACGGACACGACTACTGTGAGGGATGTCATTGCGTTTCCGAAGACGATGAAGGGTGATGATCCGTTTGTCAAGGCGCCAACGAGGGTTACGGCGGAACAGCTTGCGCCGTATGGGTTGCAGTTGAGGGGTAAGCAGTGATGAACATGTGGATGATGTTGCATGAAAGTGATGATGATAGAATCGCGACTCATTGTTTGTTTGGATATTGGGTATAGAATTGTACATTATTGTAGACGAGCATGTATCACTGAACAAATGCATCAGATCACAGGCGGTTTGCCGTGTTGGACAAGCCACTCAACATGAGGAACTCCGTTCATAGTCATCACATTGTCAAGGCGATTAAAGGTTCGTATGCGTTGAATTGTTTCTAAGTAGGTCTTTGTCGCTCTCATGATTCAGCGTCAATCCATTCCCATTCCCTAACCGAGCCATTCCCGACCACACGTTCTAAATGTTGCCGTTCTCTATGCTCCAGTGTTCCATAAACTCCGATGCAATTTCAAGTCCATGCCGCGTAAGGTATCAAGGTGTCGCAAGTAAAACAAGTCATTCAGCGTTTAAGCCATGAAGGCAAAGACAGCAGCACCAACAGCAGCCATCAAAGCAACAACACCAGCTTGACCTCCACCAACAGTAGCAGCAGCATTGTTGTTATTCGCAGCCGCAGAGGCACTAGCACTAGCCTCATCGATAGCAGTGCGAACCTTTGAGCTGATTCCATCGAAAGCGGTGCTGGCGCGCGAAGCAATCTCGGAGCCCTTGTCACGAGCCTCGGAGGCTTGACCTTCAGCCCAGGTCTTGGCGTCGCCGCCCTTGGTGGAGGCCCATTGCTCGGCTTCGGAGTAGTGGCTCTTGACCCAGTCGTCGACGTCCTGGCCGGCCGCGGAGGCTTTGCTCTCGGCCCAGGACTTGATGTCGTCGGGGATGATGTCGCGGGGCAGGACGGCGGGTTGGGTGATTTCGGGCTGGGGAGCTGCGTTGCCGGCGACGAGGGTTGCGGCTGTGAGGAGGGCGACTTGTGTGAAGAGCATTTTGAGTGTTGGCGTGTGTAGATGTGTTGTTGTGTAGGTGTAGGTTGTTATGTGATGGAGATGTAGTAATAAACTTGGTTGAATGATGGAAGACAGAAGTGGTTGTTTAGGTGAATGATTGAGAATGATGAAGGAGAAAAGATTGGGAGCAGGACATCTCCTTGATATAGCTCTCAGCTCCCCTGCCTCCCTCAGCTTGATTGCTTGATTTCCCTCCTGTCATATCAGGCCCTGCATGAAGAATCATAGCGCAACTGCGTCATGCCCCACTGCCTAAACCCCTGCACCACCCAACCACAACCCGCTATTTAGCTCATCCCTGCGCTGATCTTAGGCCCTTCCAAGGCTGCGCCATCTTCAACATGTCATCACCAGCCGCAATTCCATCATCGACCTCTCAGGTGTAACCGTCAGATCCACTCCAACTGTTTCACTGAGGCGATGCCATTCCGCGCTGTACCTGGGCCTTAAACTTGTTTCAGTGTCGTGTGCTACTATTTTGGAATACATGTTTGGAACAGGTTGGCAGCCACGCGGCAAAGTGTCGTGTGCTTGACCAAGCCTCAATTCGATCTGCTGTCGCTCCATGGTCGGTGATTTTATTGGCGTTTGTGCTTATTCAGATCTTTAATCTTAAACGCGTTTTACCCCGGTATTCGCTAAGTTTCTTGTAGATAAACTCAAATTGCCTACCGGGCCCCGAGGCCTCCCGCGGGACCCAGTCGTTAGTTGATCACTTCACAACTTGGTTCTGTTTGCGTTACTCATGACGGGAAGAAAGAGGCAAATATGGCGACATCGATCGCTTGTGATCGGGAATTTCGGCCGATTTGCGGCGCGTGTTTGCATGGCACTGCCATGGTATTACGTCGCTCAAAGATCACACCGCCGTTGCTGCCGTAGAGTTGGGGAGGGACATTAATGTAGATGATAGGATAAAACTGAAAAGCATTCAATTGACGTTGATCTAATTCCCATTCAGCAGGGCGATACCAGAGATTGCGACGACTGCACAAGCGTGAGTCGCTGTCGGTATAGCAAAGCATCAGATAGATTTGCAACGACAGGGAGACTGTATCACCATCCGGCTGTCCTGCTGCACCAGGTCGTCTTCCGTGTAAAATGTTTCCGCCAAAATTGAATAACTGTTGACAGGAATAAAATAAAAAACCTTAGGTCTCCCTTACTGCTTGCACCATTCACCCATCTAAGCTTAGACTGCCAGTCGCTCGCTACCCTGTATCAGCACATTGGCGTCTGGGTTGGGCTGGAACCAGGGATGTTTGGTCTCGACATGTCGGGTCTTATTGTACGACCTCGAAAACAATTGATTGCATACGTCGCAACGGAAACCCCTTAATGAAGTGAAAAGTGAGTCAGTACGGCAATGGCGGTGATATTCATTGGAAACATGGAATGGAAACACAGCTTAGTCCAACTTACCGAGTTGATGTTGATCTGGGTGGTGTACGTCGGGCCCTCCTTCGCGGTGCTGTCGAACGTCTGGCGATCCCTCTTGATTCGCAGACTGATAGACAAAAGTCGACGTAAATTTGACCGTCGGGTATAATTCCTGTGGTCTGAGGAATAGTTAATTTGATGTATACTTGATTTGAGACTGATTTGATCACTTACTCGTCCCACACTCAACAGGTATCCTCGGAGTTCATCAATGCTTTGCAGGTAGCCTAGTTCGACGAACCTTTGCGCTACAGAGAGAAGCCCACGAGTAGAGGCGTGTTGAAGAGTTTCATCGGCTTTGAGACGCTGAACGTACGTGGCAACCGTGTTCTTGGTCTCGGATCCTCTTTGGTTGAAGGCAATGTACGAGTACAAGTCCTTGGTTGTTACTCCACCCCCGGAAAAGATCTGCAGTGGTTCCCCGCACTCCTTTAGGAAGTGGATGAGGTTAGACACGATCGCTGACCGTTGTAAGTCTTGCAAGCTGCTTGGGCTCCGCTGTAAGTCGAGGCCAATAGAAGGTGAGAAATTAAGTGTCGCGTCAAATGTCCAGAAGGAATCGGGCAGATTGTCGAGAAGGGAATTGGCCACCACTGGTAGGGCTTGGGTGGGTTCGTTTTGATGACTTGAGTTACCGGGCAGATCCAACTTGGGCGCCATATCATAGGGTCGCGGGGCACTGGCAGACGAGATTGCTGGCACTTGGGGCCAAAGAGCGTCCGCAAGGTCACCGAACATTTGACATTCCTTGTCGTCACGAATTGCGGCTCTCCACACATCAACATCGCCAAGAACATCTTGGTTGTGTGACTTGCCATTTATTCTCAAGCAACACGAAGCAATATAAGATAAGCTGCACAATGAGAAGACGGCATTCAAGGTATCGGGCCTGGCACCGATCAAGACATTGCGAAAAGTGAGGATGGCTAACTCGTAGAATTGTGTGAAGGTGCCGAAGGAACCATGGACATTATTGAAGCCTGTTATACTCTGGGCTGAAGCAATTCGTGCAAGGCTATCCCAAAAATTTCGTAGTTCGACCCTCATGTCTCGAATAAGTGGGAGGCTCTGCAGAGTTGGCGACTCGGAAGCTGGGCTTATCTCAGTGTGGTATATCAGGGTTGCGTGCAAGCCATCGACAGCTGGGATAGCTTCCTCAAAAGGGCTGCCAGTATCCATGAAAGCGGGGAAAGTTAACGTGGAAGAAGAAGTGAACAGGCAATGGTAGGTAAACTTGATCAAACCAGTCTTGAAGAAAAGTAGGCGTATTGTAATTTTATAAAAGATCCAGAGCTTTTTATTGTCCCTCCCATGGCCCTGCTACTTGTACATAGTGGTACCTGATTCAAAACAGTTGGCCTCATACAAAAGCAGTAACCTCCTAGTCACGATCGGTAGGGCGGACAAAACCAGTGCGCTGTCGCAGCCTTCGTCCCATCTAACCCCACACTCATTTAAACCCTGCTGCCGCTGATAAGATACAGCCACAGAGGGGCCATATCGGGATCTAGCCCCGAGAAGATGCCCATCGACTCATACCATACTTGATCAAATACTCCGATCACGTGTTGAGAGACATTTTTTCTCAGAAACAGGTTGCTGCATATTTTTGTCAACAAAGAAACATCATGAACTTATCTATCCAGTGCCTGGCTGACAAAATTAACTGCGACAGCCGCTTCTGTAATCCAATGAACTCTCTGATAATGGTTTATCTTACTCCGGTCATGTGATCGGTTTGCACAAAAGGGTACGTCATTTACGGTGCCCCCTTTCCTGTCCTGTGGTGACACCAGCTTGGGACTGAAAATCTTGGGAACAATGGGCGGTAAAGTTCATATCAGAGCTATCACGGTCTCAACAAATATGACGATTGCGCTCTTCTTATTTTTATTAAAGCTAAGATTTGTGTTATCCCAAAGCCCTGGAGAAGATTTAGCTAATATGTCATGTCTTAGCCTCATTTGTGTTTCTTTTATGAAGACGATACCTATATCTCAAAGTATGTTTTGTTTTGTTTGATCGCACACGCTGTATATAAGATTGGTAGCAACGTTTGTTAGATCCCATTTGATTGGATCGACACGTGAATGTGAGAACATGGGATCTGGACCACTTTAGTGTTCCATCCAATACAGTTCAGTCCCTGTTGTTTTGTTAGCTCGATACAGCCCCACCTTGATAAACAAGGATATATATTAAATCCTTTAAAATAGCTATTTAAAATCTTTAAAATATATAAAGAAAAGGCTATAATAATAAGAAATAAAATCTAATTATGTTTTAATATTTATTATTATTAAATAAAAATATTTCTTAAGATATATTTTCTAAACCCCTGTTAGCAGGTTACGCGCTAATAAACAAACAGGGGTTATACTGTAATTGCGGGACCTCGTCATAAAAATTCTGAAATCTGGGGTAGGTGAATTTAATCGCTAACAGTCTAATGTTTTTTGCAGCTTAATTTGTGGAAGGACAATTAGGAGAGAAAACGAGACGGTCAGTAGCGTACTCCGTACAGAAGCCCTAATAGTACAACCCGGAAACTGGCAAGGCTAGGGAACGGCATAGCTCTCTAATGGTATTGGTATTTTCTTCTTCTTGTGGCCCGAACTTCAACTGCGAGTCCCCAAACAGCTTACCCCTTGCTCTTCGTCTTAGCTACCCGGTACTCACAGACACCATCGGCGTATCGCATGCATTGGGGTTTGCATGTTTCCTGGCAATGTGTCGTCTCATATTGGTCTTTCGCGTGAACTCTTCTCCGCAGAGGTGGCATGGTATCTTTTTTCTGAAGTTGGGCGCCTGTCAGTTTGTACATAGTCATCATGTTCTTGACAGACTTACAACTTTCGCTTTGGAGGGCGTTCTGCGCGCTGAGGTCGTGCTACTTGGGGTACATTTGTCATGTCTGTGGACGAATAAACAGCTTTGCAGACTCTTGCAAAGGTTTGGCCGCTGGGCAGTACTTCCTGAGCACCATATTAGTCTTCTGTGTTCTGAACAAGGTTCAATAGCATACTTTTCCGACTATTATTATGTAGTCACGGATTTCATCGATGTTCTGGAAATAATTCAGGTCCACGAACCTGTCCACAACGGCGAGTATTCCACGAGCGGATGGGTCCTCAAAGGAGGCATGTCTTCGCAAAGCCCGGGCGAAGTTCTTGACCTCCTTGGAAACATCAGAATGAGGGCCTTTCGTGGTCGCTCCTTGTCCACTGAGAATGTCCATTAAATCTCCGCAATTAGCGAGGAACCTTGTCAGGATGTTCATGACTGCCGATTGGCGCAGATCTCCAGTTGACGTTTGGAGATCTGGAGGGTCAAATACAGTGGGGTAAGACTCTGGAGTAGTGCCCGCCATCTGAAAATTAGGCGCGGACGGAAAACCTGGCACGTCGAAAAGACCGCCCCAGAACGGGTCGGGAACATCGCTGAATAATGAGATGTCGTGCATGGTTGCACACTGGGGTACCATGTAATCCTGGCCATTGAACGTAAAGGCTGAATTAAAGAACTGTTCTATTTGGAAGGAGGATGCTGTCATGTCCTCCCAAAGCCGTTGAATGAGATCTTCGAACAGTTGACGATGCTGAGGATCACCAATTGAGTCGCGCCAGATATTGATGTCGCGGAAAATGTTATCAATATTTGGCTTGCCCGTTCTTCGGGAACATATTGAGGCAACGTAGGATAAGCTACAAAGCGCAAATATGTTCTCTAGAGAGTTAGGCTCTGAACCTGTCAAGATGTTGCGAAAGGTAAATATGGCAACTTCATATAATTGAGTGGGAGTAGAGAAGGAAATAAATAAAGTCTCAAGGCTTGGCAGATCTTGTGTTCGTGTAATGTTCATCAAACTCTCCCAGTAGCGTTCGATCTCAGTGTGGAAGTCAATAATAGCTTCCCATCCCACCACGCTGAAAAGTTGTGTGGGTTTGGGTTTGTGTGCGTCAACATAGATCAGGCTTGCATTTAAACCATCAATTGCCAAAGCGGCACTGGCAGATGATGGTATTGCTACATCCATGGGTGATCAAAAGACTGAATGGAGAATTCGAGTGATAGAAAACGGCAAAGAGAATGATCTTGTATATTTATAAGGAGGGTATTTTATTGGGAGCTTGTTCATGTTCATGAAAAATAAAAATGCGTTGTAAAATGAGGAAAAAAGTGGTGGAGACATGCTCTCACACAACACAATCTCGTAGCCTCTCAGGAGCCGCCTCAAGAAAACATCTTCCTTGTTACACGGTCCCTGCAACTCGATACTATCGTCCACCGCTTTCAAACAAGCCCCTCTTAGCGCAAAAGCTTAGCCTTTTGGTCAGGAATCAGGTCAGCATTGAAAGCTTTAGCGAATCAGAGCCTGCAGCATGTTGGAGGCGGACTTTGGGGTCCCATGTTTGTGCACTGGAGTCGGATGCTCCAACACACGAGCAGGCCCGCCAGAAGTCCAAGTACCAGGAAAGTGGCCAGCGGGGGATCTGCCGTAAGACCGTAGTTACCATTGCAGACACTGTAACGCGCAGCATGATCAATGACTGCCAAGCCCGTATCAGTAATAAACTGAATAATGAATGAGTCTACAATGTCGCAAAATTTAGAGCATTTCCAGAATCGGATTTCGTGGGAACAAGGCGCCGCCAAGAGATTTGAGGTATGATTGCAGGATTGGTATTATAGAATGCCTAGATGTTGTTTACGCTTGCTTCATATCTGGTAGGAGCTCGAGAACATCATGCTTGATATGGTTATCCGGACAGGCTATCGCTCTGCTGAGACACCGAACCGCGAACACAAAGCCCACCAGGGCAAAAAGAAGAGTTGAGGGGCAGCCTTCCCGCATAACAGAATGACATTGTATCAATTGCAGGGAAGCGAAAATAGGATACAAATACGATTGTTTCTATACAGGCGCTTATATAAATTCGGTCTTGTACGGCTATAACAGAATATCCTTAATGGTAGGTCCTGTCAGACAATCACTGCCATACTCATGTTTGTGTACGCTATTCCTGTGCCGTTGCATATTACTTTTCCTCGTGAACTGCCTCCGACATATGGAACAAGAGAATTTCCTTCTGTAATACTTTGTGTTAGTCCTAGTCATGCAAGCGGATTGTTATTTGACGTACGGCTCTGGCCCTGCAGTGCGTGGTGTAGAGGGACTTCTGGAGCCTGTGGGCAGAGCCATCCCGAGGGTATTTACTACCAATGGACAATACTTTACATATTCTCTGTCGGGAAAAAAATCCTAGGACTCATGTCAGTTGCGCCATACTTATCTTCCACTTTGCGTCTCTGTACCTTGCCAACGATGATCATGTACTCTTGGACATCTTCGGGGGTTTGAAGGTACCCCAGCTGGATGAATGTATCGACAATAGCGAGAATGCCTAGTGAGCATGGATCCTGAAACGATTCGTTTTGTCGCATGCGATGCAAGTATGAGCTGACATCATTGTTTTGGGGCCTTGCCTGATTGAGGGCAGACGAAGGTGAATACTGGTGCTTGGCCGTTACCCAACGCCCAGAAAGGATCTGGAACAAGTCTCCGCATTGCTCCAGAAGTAATGTTAGATTGGTGACAAGGGCCGATCCGTGTGGATCTAACGGAGCTAAAGTTCGGAACCCTGTCTCCCCAATACAGGTGTAACGGTCGTTGTGCGCTTCCTGGTCTGTAGGCTGGGAACCAGAGAGACTGAGAAAGTTGTGGGTCGCATCGCTGTATTCTAAGGGACGCCCAGTGACTTCACCTTTTGGAGGTAGTAGCTCAAATGGTGCATCTTGGTACATGGACATGAAGTGGAGAGGATCGCTGTAGTCCGCCATTATAGGGTCTAGGAAGCTTGAAGGCGGGGATGGGATCGCTATTTCCGGAAATAGCACCCGGATGAGACTGGCGAATGCTTGTCGATGATCATATATGCTGATGGCATTTCCCCATTGATCAATGCAAAGTCGAGTATCACTGTTTGGCGACTCATGTCTGCTTCTAAGATGACGTGACACCACGTGCGACAAACAGAAGAGGGCAACAATGTCCCCTAAAGTGTTGGGGGGTCGGCCAATTAAAGTGTTTCGAAGTGACAAAACAGCGGCCTGGAAGAACAGTACAGGGCTGATGAAAGAGTCAAGGGTATTGTCAATGCCGCTGAGACCCAAATCGGGAACCAGCTCCAACATGCGATATCGGACACTTTCGAGATTGAACCAGATAGCGTCAAGGTATTTCCACGTTTGGCCTCCGTGGGTAAAAGAATCAGTGGCTTGGCTTTCAGCAGTGGCTTGTTTCGCTGCATTAAGGTAGATAAGCCCGGCGAGGAACCCGTCGGCTGCTGAAAGGGTCTGCAGAGAGACACTTGGGTTCCCCGACATCGTGACCATCAAATCTTCAGATGGCAAAAAGTATAAAGAAAAAGAGAAAAAGAAAATGCGTTAGAAATTTGGGCAGTGTAAGATATAAGTGCAAGATTAAATTGTTTAACCTTTTTTATTAAGAGGGTTAGGAACGGTAGAATAGTGATTTCTGGCAATAACACTCTGATGCAGTCTTTTAAATAACGGTGAGGTAGATGCGCAAGGATGGAAGCAAGTGAGTGGTGGGTACCAATCTGGCTTATCAGCCAAGGTGCTAAGCTTGACCAGCATCGCCATTGGTGGTTTGGTTTCCATGTTTTGGTTTTGGGTACGGGTGGTAGGGTGGTCAACCCAGCAGCCACAATTCACAATTGGCTTGGCTGGATTGCGATGATGGGCGGAATCTACCGATCTTTTCAAGTCGCTTTTCAGAGCCTTATTCGGTACTTGTGTTGCCATACTCTTCCAGACAAGGAACCTAATGCTGCCGCTGTCAATGTGAAAAAGCTCATTGGCCTTTTGAGGCCGTCGAGGTCCACGACGGTAGCCGGCCGCCGTCGGCTTGCTCAGGGACCCCACTCACCTTACATCCACTCACCTTACTTCCTCAGGGCTTAGACACCTGTAACGAGATGTACGGTAAGACGGTAACGCGATGGCGGAACTTGGATCTTCTACGGACCTTTAGCTTTCCTTTTAAACTACCATAGCATCCCGGGATCTTGACATTCTTACTGGGACCGGGAGCCTATTCGTAACCCTGCAAGCCCAAGGTTAAGACATTGTCAGTTGTTCACGGTAGCCATCTTTCCTGAGAAACTAAAACTTAACAAAATAAAAGCCAACTATTAACTATTTCCTGTAATCAATAGTAGAGATCTGGTTCGACACAATACAAGATCGAAGACTCATTGAATGGGGTTGTACCCCTGTCGCACCTCCAAGAACCTCGACCTGGGTTCGTCTGGATCAAAAATAGCTCTGTACGGAGCCAGTATGACATTACGACTTTGTCGGCCGATACAAATGTCGGCGACGACTGGGAGGATCGACGTTGTCTCACTTTGTTGAAAGTTGCCTGCGAAAACTCGACCTACGGTTCCTGGACTGTAGGTGTCAAGTGTCAGTACGCATTTCAAGTGGCCTGCCTCAATCACCAGGCTAACATTGGGCTGACGTTGTGCTTTTGGGTGGCCTGGCTTACAGTATGACAGCCGGAATCACGTGAAGGGCTCAAATTCCAAGAGACAAGCTGACTTGCCCCGAAGGCTGCTCAAGGAATTAGAACCAGGCTTGCGGTGTTGCAACTTGTCTAGTAAAGTGGATTCTAGTTCTGGAATACCATGATTGGCATATTATTTAAAGCCTTAACCCCCATCTACACGTACAAGGATTGATGACACGCAAAGAATCCGTTTCTGATACCAGGAACGGACACTATGCATTCCGACAGACTGCAGGCTGCATTTAAGGCAACCTATTTGGGCCAGTAGATACCCAAGGATCTCCCTGTATTGTTCATGTGTGGTAAGCATCCAATCGTGCTCATGAAGGACGTTTATTTGAAAGTGAGCGGTAATAGGATTAAGATTAGCATCCGCATAGCCAGGTGCCTTAATTATATATTTTCTTTCTTCCCTTTCCGTTGTTGCTGTCTTATTGCTGACATTCTGCCACATGGTTATCTGAGAGCTGTGTTATTCTGCGATCCGGTAAAGCTTCAGTGGGGTTTTTGTGGGAAAAAAACAGCCATGAGACCTATGGAGTCGCCCAAAGGAGGTGGGGCCCCATGTGAAACTCAGTGAGCATAAGTGACTCAAGTGAACTTGCTGATGGCATGCCATATCCCATTGGCTTAAATAGCAGAAGCTCTTGGTTTGAACATGGAGATGGGTAACGAACACAGCATAGATGGACGCAGGGCGTTGGGCCGAATGGAGATGTGAAATTACTGTATAACAGGGCCGAACCTCGAGAGAGGCATGGCTGCTGACAGGCCCAAGTTCCAACTGTCCCCTAGTCCCGGACAATGGCTGTCTTTCGCACAAATATCTGCCATTGAGGGGAGAATAGGGTATTATTGGTAGGTGTTGAAAGGAGCGGCGGAAATACTTAGACTGGTTGTTCATCTGGCTGTTAGTGCCATCAATGCACGCTGTGGTTTTGGTGTATGTGTCGTATGTTCGCTGTGAACCCCTGTCGGCTTTGAAAATGATGAAAGGTCTCATGCGGCTACCCCAAAGGGTGTCGCCGCTACCCCAGTCCATCCTCAAATCCAGTGTCAAGGTCTCGTGCTGACACCCCATAGGGTGTCATGCGTTTTGGTGCAGGTGTGATGCAGCTCCCTGTACTGGCCTGCTAGAAGCGACAGTGTACCTGTTAATAGGCAAGGATATGTATGTAAGCGAATTGGCGGGAAACACTTGCTACCTTTCCTCTCACACTATATCCCAGTCAGATCAGCATACTGGCTTGGGTCTACTCCGTAAAAGGCTTTCATTTGCATGGCTGGATCTTCATGTGGCTGTTCGAGGCAGCGCGAGTCTGGAACTGGAGTTGTGAGTTGTCAAGTTCCCACGTACTCCGAGCAAGTGAGCATTCGAGGAGCCGTCTGGAGCAACGGCAAGACCCTTGCGAAGCGCAGCTGAGGGAGTATAAAATATGTAGACACAACCGACGAAAAAAGTGATATGTCGAGGGCAGATAGTATCGCTTTACTCCTTGTGTAAGTGGTTGATCACAGCCAGCCATGTCGACACCAGACCAACCGATGAAGCAACAACAAGAGAACAAGTCTCGAGGTAAGGCACTGATTACCATCCAAACCAAACCTTGGCTTAATATTTATAGACTCAGTCATGCTGCAAATTTGGCTGAACGAACCGGAAGACGTCGTCTCTGCGACTGATCCATGGTCGAGCCAACGAGTCGTTGCCAAACCGAGACGCCATCTCGACTTCACGCAATCCAACCGACCGAAGAAGAAAAACAGAGACATAGCACCAGCTGCCTAGAACGACAAAAGATGGTCCAAAGTTGAAGGGAACAGCTCGTCAATTGAGGACCTAGGCGGCTTGCTTGAGAGTCGTGATGACAACACTTTTGGGCTGGCTAGCGAGGTGGAGATGCTTGAGCTGCCTTGCATCTCACTACATTTGTTCTTTCATGTAGCAATCGATATGTATCTATTATTGAAGTTCTGCGCTCAAGTATGGTTCACAGACCTAGGTGTCGTAAGATGTCGACAAGTGAAGCTATTCCCATGTTATGTCATCAATTGAGCATTCATCTATTCATGCATCTTGCCAGTTCACCCCAAGGTACACCAGCGCTACGCTACTCTATAATCATGAGAGCAATAAATAAATAAACAAATTTGCAATCATCTTGCTGAGTTCTTATGTCGCACCTTATCGTCGTCTTTCGCCTGCTGAGGTTGTCATTTGCCCTCCAGGCTCTCACGTCGATCCCAGAACGGCGTCGCGCCAGACCCTCTCGACCTTATATTGTCTGTTGCTTTTGGTTGGCCACTTGTAGCCTTCTTGTGGCAGGCTTTTCGATGTCTCTTCATATTGAATGAGCGATTGCTGGTGTAGGCGTGACACTCCGGACACAAAGCCCGTCTGCGGGCCTGCTGTCAAAATACGAACTGAGGACCGTCCTTTAAGTCGACATACCTAGTAACCTGATTATGAGCCGGTAGAACCTCCTCTGTAGGTGAGTTTACGGGCCCAGAATAGATAGTCGAAGGCGTTGTTGGAGAGACAGAGCGATGCTGGTCGGCGTTTGCATTGGGTGATCGATAAGGTTGTTGAGGCTGTGACGAGGGACCAGAGTCTGTAGTGGATGGAGAAGAGGTAGGTGTAGCAAGCGGCGACGAAACGTCACTCTGGAAGGAAGTAGCTGACTGAAAAGAAATTTCCCATATATATATGTCCACATTATGAAGATGCGTAGGCTCTACCTCGTTGACGGACGCCAAGCTACTTGCCGCCGTTGCGACTTGATGATCACCGCTAGCGAACGAGCTCGAGTGACCAGGCATGTTTTATTGTGGCATTACTGAAGGGAAGCCTTGAAGAAAAAATGAGGCTTCTCGGACGTCCTAAAATAATGGCGGCTCAGTGTATTTATGCTTGTTCTGGTGATTTCTGTTCCATCTTGTAAGCCTGGGGAAATAGCAGAGATCCTCGATGAAAGTTGACAGGTTCCACCGTGGGGCGGGACCCTGTGAACATCCGTATGCCAAGAGCGGGCCTCTACAGTACCAGTACCGGACACAGCACTTGTAAGGGATTCATGCTGTATGCCAAGCTCGAGCACCTTCATTATGACCCTGCCGCTGACGTCTCGTTGAAAGAAGAGGATGCTCTGCTCGGCAAACAATCCTATTGGTTATGATGGCCATTTTCTTTCCGTTCGCTTTCCGCTACGTCTAGGCCTAGTCATTTGCTAAACAAAGCTTGTTGATGTGCAGACCATGGGTCAATTAACCCACATTTGACTGCGTTTCCTACCCGATGAGGAGATACAAGTTGTCTGAGAGTCGAGTGTTGAACAGCCTTGAGCGAGTTCCTAGGTATACAGTTCGCTGAGCGACAGAAGAATATTCTTCGGGAATAGCGTTCCATTGCTCAACATTCCCAACTAGCTAGGTACCTGTACATGCATGCTGCCCAGTTGGACGGAGTGGCTTAGTCCGGAGAAAGACAGCTCTGGTATCTTTCATTTCGCCTTGGCGTGGGCAGTTTGAGTAGAGAAAGCCTTGGCAAGGCGGTAGTAGGTAGGGTTGCTTTGCTTCCCATGGAAAGATACCTGGATACCTAAGCATGCAGGGTCGGTCGCGTTTGAATTCCCAAAGGCCTGGTCGCATCCGAGTTGGAGGGGAACAAATTGCCAACGGCAACACCTAGAAGCTAGAATAAATACAGACGCTTGACCACGATTATCTTGTGTCCTTTCTATAAGCTCGAATTCTCCTAGTAATTTCCTCTCTGGCATTAACATCAAGATGCAGGGCAAATGCTCTCTTTCCAGCTCTCCTGTTTGCCGCTATCCCGGCGCTGTAGATGCGGGATCCCACCTTGAGTCCCTCAATGACACCGAGCCTCAACGTCTTCATAACGTCAAGCGAGACTTGTGGCAGAAGTCATTTCATTCAGTTATGGCAAGCAAATTTGACCAATCACCTACGCTCAAGTTATCTTTTGGTCTACATGACAGTCCCTTACCTGCACTTAACTCTGGATCTCTGCCCCAGCCACTGCAGGCTCCTGGATTCCCCAGCCCAGACACCCCAAGCCACTATAACTCTGCATCACCACCAGAACCCGCAACTACAGGCCCTACAGGCCCTGAGTTCCAAACCTCACACATCCAAGGCGCCTCACCAGCCCAAGTCCAAAGCCCTCGGTATTGGAATTGATTCGTTGGTTTAAAGATTTTTTTCTGACTTAAACTAGACGATCCGGCAGCAGACCTCTCTCATGTCCTGATTGCGACACTTACACTACCAATCGTAAATACAACCTGAATAGACACCGAGAGAAGCGCCATGGAAAAAGACGAAACAGAGATTAAGAGCACATGGGACCTCACGAGGGCAAACTTCAACTTTTTACGATAACGAATCCTGCCTTGGGCCGAGAAGCGGTCGACAGGCCCAACGGAGGAAGATTGGCGACAAGTAACGTGCAGCAGAAGAACTTCGTACGGCGAAGGGGAAACGTATGTCCATTTCTTTGTATCCTTTTCCCTTGTGCGGATTAGTTCATATTGAAGTGTGTTTATTGGAAGTGATAGTGAAGCCTGTAAATAGATGCATAAGATAAGCACTCAATTGATGGAAAGTTTTTCGAGCGCAGAGGTTCGAGTCGAAACACCATGGTCAAGATTGATAGGTACCTTACAAAGCTCGATGAGGGTTGGCTCCTGCAATGGATACCGGGCGGGCTGGGCACCGTTGTGCGGCTCAGCCAGGGGATCTGGATAACGTCGTTTACCGAGTCGAACCCAAGCCGAAAGCTAGAGCCTAGCGCTATTCGGACAGGCGTGGTCGTTGCAGGTTCCAATAGGTGCGGTGCAAGCAAGGGTCAGTTTGCGCTAAAAAAAACAAAAAACAAAGAGAGAGCCGATCAGCCAAGCTAGCATCAACTCAGAGGATCGGTCTCACTTGGTAGAAAGATACCTAGGCCTATGGCCGGTAGTGACCTCAGTGGCAGCGGCTGTGACCTCAGTGGCAGCGGCTTAAAGTGGACTATGGCAGTCTAACCCAGGTGTCCCCAAGTACCCTTGGACCTGATGGTTGGTACCTGACTGTCAAGACTCCCGGCAAGCTCTCGTTCTTTCGTCTGGTACCTGAGCGCCGGTTTTCAGTCAACATCATAGGACGAGGCGTTATTGAGTGATTGTCTCGACTTATGAAAAGGTCTGTGTGCCGACCCTGCCCGAGGTGATAGGGCCTGTGTCAGAACATACTGTAGACCGATCTAGCTTTTTCTCTGAGAATTATTACCAGCTCCCATCTTAACCTTACCTTAGACAGTCGGGAGCCAATATTATCTCTCAGCAGTGATTTTGATGATAACTTCATATACATCTAAACGAGAATCGGGTTCTATGCCTCATTTGCCAGCGATTGATGCACAAAACAGACTGAGTGAGTATCGGACGTCTCGTCAAGTTCAGACTGCATATGCATTGGTGCTTGTAGGAGGCCAGATTGGCTAACGTATTAATAAGAAGATACAAAATACATGTTGCATGGTCAGACATTTGAACTGGATGCAGATCCTTTTACTACAAGATCAAATATCTAAAGTTCCATGTTTAGACGGAAAGCTCAGGAGCTACTCCTACAGTGAGCCGCGGTCCCCGGTCGATCTTCTGAACAATCTTGAGACTAATGGGTTCGAAGCTTAGTTACATCATCCCTCACACTTCTCTTCGAGCAAAATTGCCAATTGTACGTGTTTGAGATTATCTATTATTTTCTTTTCTCTAGCCACTCCTTTCATGCAGAACTGGAGGGCAACTCTTCATATCATGCTTTCAATGGCCGATATACTCGCACCAAAGATGCCTCAGAGGTCGACCGGCAAGAGAAAGATTAATGGCCCAGGTGAAGGGAGTTCCTAGAAAGCCTTACAAGCAGAGTTGAAAGCCGGTGTTTTGTTGATTAACCCTTAACGCGCTACCTAATGGCTTAGAAGTCCTATAACAGAACCCCATGGCACGAATAATAAGCATTTTCTAGTGCCATTCTCTCATATCGAGTAATACAGTCACAGTGTGTTCCGGTGCCAGTCCGCAGCCAGTAGGCTCAATACAACACGGCGCCTTTGCTCATTGACTCCAGTCAGGCCGTGGACCGTGAACATCTTGCCAATGCCTTTTGGTATCCGCACCTGTAGGAGATGACTCGACCATGGTCGGAAATATGAGAGACTGAGACTGGTGGGAAATGGTTCGTCGTCGCTCGTCTGCTGCATCGCCTTCGAGGAGTAAATCCATGCTGAAATAGAATAGTTTCGAGCGATCTTGATGCGGTTTTCGATCGAGTTTCGGCATCGAAGAGAGCGCGAAAGAGATTTCGAGCTCTTTGTGTGTTTGATTGTTGGGTTTATGAACGCAGGTCGTTTGACTACCTGTCACAAGCATGTTCAGCAACTAAAGGGTCCCCTAGGCCTGAATTCTAGAGCCCAAATGTTGTTCAAAGGGTATTTTCGTACACGGAATCGTCGTGAAGTTCCTCGTTTACCGTATCTTAGTCCGCCGATTGGTGGTCGGCAGGCGAGGCACGATGCAGAAAACAAACTCCTGCCTTTTCGCATCACCACATCCTCAGTGGACAACGTGGATCGTTGCCGCAAGAGAACATGGGGAATATTAAAGAAATGCTCACAGAGCATATTTTCGGGTAAAGGCTCGGCCCTTCTTCCAAGCCTCATTTCTGGGGCGAGCAGAATCAGGCTGTGCGGCTGATCCGTGATTGCGGGGGCTGCAATCTTCGACGAGGTCACTCAAAAACGAGAGCTGCATTGAACCGTAGTGAACTTTTGAGCCCGTCTTGACTCAGGCCCCGTTCAAATGACTTGAAGAAAGCTTGCTAAGTGGTTGTTCGCTTCCGCGATTGGTGAGCATCCCGCTACACAGGTGAAGGCGCGAGAGGAATTAGAGCGAGACGAATGTTGTGATGTTTCACCTTACGTGAGAACATTTCACGGCTCCCAGCCACTTGGCTCTCTGTTCGGTGAGCAATGTAGACGCCCAGCACAGAGCATCTGCGCTGAGCTTTGGGCCAGAGTGGCTTGTTAAGCGCGGACTTTGAGCAATTGGCTTGCTCGGTGCATTGCTCAGTTTCACCCGGAAACCACATCATCACTCATGGGCTGACATTTCTGCTCCCCTCTATCTATTTAGTAACTGGGCATATGCTTGAGCAAGGTGAATGAGCAACTCACGAGGATAGCGAGAAAGCCACGAGTCAGTCATGCAGCGTTCCACGAGCGACAAAACGTATATGGATCGGCGTAATTTCTCTTTGCTCTCCGCATGCTCAAACTTGTTCTAAGCTTGCTCACGAGCAGGAGGAAGCTTGATGAGGTACTGGATTGAAGGCCATGTAACTCGAGTCGTAGAAATAAGCAGCTGGTTGAAGCTTATAAAAGGAACCCATAAACATCCGCAAAATGAATCTCCATCACCAATTCAGAAACCGGACGCAGAAGCTCATCACCAATCCAACAATTGTCACCAGAGCTGAATAGCAGTGGGCGACATCCTGCGCAAGGTCAACGATGCCTCAAGAAACGACTCAAGCCGAGAAGATCGGTTCAAAGCAACCTCAACAGCACGAAGGTAAGCACCGACGGCAGGTCAGGCGAGCTTTACTCACAGTTGCCAAGCGGTGTCTCCAGCCATGATGAACTGGTTGAACCAGTCAAAACAGGTGGAACCTTGGTCACATCTGCAGGTGCAGTCACAACCAACAAGCACTCGAGCGGCTGAACCGCCCAAATTGTGACGAAGGAAGCCCGCTGCAAGGACCACGAAAAGATTGGTTGGGGCATCTCGCATTGCCAAATGGCCGATTATTGTTTGGATCGATCGAAAGGAGCATAGATTGACATGGTCTGCGTGTTGTGCCCTAACAAGGCTCTGCAGTTGATCTCTGCTTCAAATATACCGAGTTTCCCAACTCATCCTCAAGAGCCTTGTTTTCTTTTCACATACATCCCAGACATCAATCCAACAGTTCATTCATTCATTCATTAATTTATGATCGTTCTTCCAAGTTCTTTGCCTTCGGTTTGCCCGCTCTTGTGAACATATCTGGTCTCGCCGATTGAGTTTCATCCTTCGCCATCCCATCGATTATTCCCTTCGTATAACGTCGCTGTCCTCCGTCACGGGTCGTTTTTCCTTCCTCCTTCACTGATCGATGCCTCATCTCTCGTGGGCGACTGTGCGATGCCTTGTGGCGATGTGTTCCTCGCCGTCAGGTCCCAAATGCCGATTTCTGGAGCTCCCAGTACCTTACTTCTCGCGTGGTTTAATTCCATCGACAGAACGCCTCTCGCTGAAGAGTAGCAGCCTGGCCAAGTCAGTTACAAGTCTTCAAGCAGATCCACAACCGTTTTGGCGCGCCATGACCAAACCAAAACAGAAATCCGTCAACACCAACTCTCAGCGACCAAACAGGTACGAAGATACAGCGCCGACGGAGTATTCGAAACTCTGGCAACGTGATATAAGGGAAACGGTTGGCGGTTTGGTAAGCAGTCGCCTTGCTTCAAAGTTCCGGTGGGAGCCGTCGTAACTACATGGGAGTTCAAGGTGTCATGAATCGCTTTACAAAAAGCAGTCGCCCACCACTTGACTAAAGAGAGGATCGGCTACATTGTGAAAGCACAGTACCAAGGTCGTGCTGTTACTCTTATCTATGCTATACCCTGTCATTGCCGGCTCTTCCACCGTAGCCAATTCGACTCCCTTCTAATTACATTTGAACCTTCACAAGTATTTAACAGTAGCTTCATCCTACTTTGCTTTGCCCGCTATTCTCTCTCCGCCTTATTTTGCCCACCAAGTCAATCGTTGAAGCTTCAACCATTCCCTGTCCTTTCACCGAAATGTCAAGCTCAACGTCTATGGTCTATCTCCCTCACGACACCACTTTTGACTGTCCTTGGCATGCCTTCTGGTGCCGTTTCATGTTGTAAGAACGATTGCTGGTGTAAGAGCGGCACTTAGGGCATAAGAAGCTTCTCCTAGCCCAGTATTAGAACCGACACGGAGATGGCGTTTTGATGACACACCTTGGGTTGTTGTCGCGGTCGTTCAAGATACTTTTCTCTGGAGGCCTTGAAGGTGACAAGACGGAAGGTTCACTTTCTGATACTGAGGCAAAGCTATAATCATACAGCTTGGTGATTTCATTCGGGGATTCAGTAATACTAGCGACATGCTGGGTCCATGACTGTGGCGAAGTGATAGGCTGTGATGGAGAGCTTGAGTGAGAAAGAGGAATGGTCATCGATGACTGACGAATTTGGGAAGCAGTAGTTGCTTGAAACGATAAGTCCCATAGTCTTGAATCCACATTGTGAAGATGCTTGAGCTCCGTCTCAGTCAGAATAGTCAAGTTATGGTTCACTACTAAGGCATCAAGGTCGTCGATAGTAGTCGAACTGGAAAGATTGTCTTGCATATGCGTGGTAGTCATGTAAAAGGCACTTTAAAAAAAAAAACTCGCCAAACAAAAAGGGTGATTTGGAAACTCAAATCAACGGTGTCCATGTACATATATGTGTATTTCTTATTCCATTGTCCCTCCGTCTCGTTGCTCTCACATAGCTCACTTGTCTGGCGAACCTTTTTGACATGCTCATTGAGGCTCATCCTGGCCCGTTGACGCTTAGGAGATCAAGCACTAGAGAGCTGGTGCATGGTAGAAAGGGTGGGTGAGTGTGTGTGGCTATCTTAGCCAACCAACCACAACTAGGTGGGTGTGTGTGGCTATCTTAGCCAACCAACCACAACTAGGTGATGCGATGGTAGTGGGTGGGAGCGATGTGTCCCTTCCTGCGGTCCATCTGCATCCGCCCCTGTCATTCTCAGACAGACATGAATACTCCTGTAAGTGAATGGGTGTTCTTGTCAAGGAAATGCTCCCCACATTGCCAACTCATTGTTGAAGGGTTCAGTGACGTAACAAGGCCCAGCGGGAGTCGGACGTGCCTCGGATGTGCGATCCTTTGCTTCACAATTTGAAGTTCCAAAGCAACGAACACATTCGGATGCCATGGTGAGAAACTACTTTAAACGTAACACGGATTTGCGCTTCATTTACTCAGACGAACGAATAGAACTGAGTTAAAGCTCTTTGATGTAATATAATAGAATAATTCTCACGACTCATTGATCTTGCCGTTCGGACACCTGAGGGCTTGGATTTGCAACATTTTGCAGTCGTTGCACAATCTCGAGGCTACCTTGCGAGACACAAACAATTCTAACTCTTCTCCTCTCTTCTCTCTTCTAGCCAAAAGGTATCATAAAGCGTCTTCAAGATTTCCTACTCTTCTTATTATCCTCTTCCTTCCTTTCATGCATGTTTTGATGTCTTTCCATGTTGAACGATCGGTCGCTTGTATACTCGCATTTGGGACAAGATAGACGTTTTCTGGACTGGAGTCAGCATATACCGCGAGTAAACAGAGGAAATTGGTGTTGCTGAGACTTACAACTTGGTCGTGGCCTTTGGAGAGGACAAGGAGGCTTGCGGACTTCCTTGAACGCCGTGGACCCAGTCGCGGAACTCCTGGCAAGCAACTCGGTCGCTGAATAACAGCTGTAATAGACACATTAACTCAGTTCTCAAAGACCTCACTTGTCGCATTATTAAACTTACACTAGCGACACGTTCCATGTAGCTTTTGATGTCCTCGATGCTTTGCAACAAGCCCTGATCGAAGAATGCTTCCACAACAGAGACTATTCCACGAGAGGGTAGGTCTCTCGTGTACTTTTCTGACCATAGAGGCTGTATATAGGACGCCTCTATCTGTTTCTTCTTTCTTAATCGCTCTTGGCTCCAGGCGAGACATGACCGGAGGTCTTTCGAAACGAGTCCGCAGCCTGCGAGCTTGAACCAGAAGGCTCCGTGTTCTCGTATGTATTCAAGTACAGCCGTGAACACAGATGTTTTCTGCAGTGTTGCTAGAATCTCATCTATCTGTGTACTCGACAGTGATCGGGTGTGCGAACCCTGGCTCGAGCCGGTGGCGATTGGGCTGTCAGCGTTGAATTGCGGCACGGCGGTCCAAGGCGTGATGCCCCCCATTACACCGGTGTGGAGGCCGGTGGGTTGTACTGGGCCTAGGTCAAAATTCTGCCAGACACTTGCCTCTGGTTCAGGAAATGGACCGTTTGTTCCAAGGAGTGCTAGTGAGAAATTGAACTCGTCGTATGTCCGATCGGTCAAATTCTGGATGTAGGTTGGCGACATGTCTGTCGCGAACATGTTGAAGAGCGTAGGGTCTATGGTCCCAAGATCTGGGGCGATAGCCAGCTCATGGGAGTTTCTCGAATCTAAGGAATAAGCCGGCGCCGCTTGTTCGTACACCGGCAATCTCTGATGCCCAAGATTGGCAAGTGGTAGCACTGGATACATCTGAGACGATGGCACCGAGAATGACATCTCGCCTCGTCGCGGAGAATTCGCTAGCTTCTGCGACTGTTCGCTCATCTTCGAGTTTGAGAAATGTAGATGATTTCGGGCTTCGGGCCAAAGCCGTTCTGCAAGAACCTCAAAGGCCTTTCGCTCGTCTTCATTCTCAAGGGCATTGAGCCACAGGCGGATGCCCGCGAGGATGTCGCCTTCGGCCAGTCGTCCCCTTGAGTAAAGAAGACGAGAGACCACGTATGACAGGCTACAGAAGGCGAATATTTTGACTAGGTCATTCGGCACAGGTCCGGTCAATGTGTTGCGGAAAGCGAAAACCCCAGCTTGACGAAGTCCTTTGGCGTCGTGGTATTCGGCGCGGATGTTGTTGATGGCGGGAAGATTGATATCGTGAGAAATATCAACTAAATGCTCCCAGAGGATTTTCATTCCCTCTCGAACGGTTCTGATAGACTCCCAAGCATTTTCCCGAGCCTGAGTGCTGGGGTCGGCGAAATCAGGCTGGGAGTCTGAGGCTCGGTCGACTGGAGCCTTATTGCGCACTGAATACAACTCAAATGCAAGATCGTTTGAACGATGTATTGAATGGCTGATTCTTGATTCAGGTTCTGTTTCATCGAGGTAAGTGAATCCAGCCAACAAACCGTCCACTTCTGCAAGGGCTCTCTGAATGTTTGCAACTGGACTTGGGACCCAGACGCGGGCAGCCCCGTCAGAATATGTATACATGCGACTGTACTGTGATGAATTTCTGGGTTTTCGCTTAGGGAAATTTGAAAGGTAACTGACTTAAGAAGAAGGAATAGTTCGTCCGACACTCGAATTTATGCGAGGCCCGATACTCCTCTTCCTAGGCGTACTAAATCATGCGGCTCCCAAGGACGGGAGCACGGCCCGTAGGACTTCCTACGCTCAATATGGGATGTTGAGGGGCTAGAATGCCTTGGCATACATGGGTTCTAACCATATTGAGTAGGGAGGCTTGCTGACTGCATTGCCCAAAAGCAATTTTTAGCCACATCGGTTGCTCACGAGCTGCTCGTTCTGCTCGCGAGCTGTCAATGAGCTCAACCAGCAGCTCATGAGCATGATGAGATGTCACCATGCAGGGAAGTCGCTCGGCAGCGCAAATAAAGTATATGAGCAAGAGTAGCAGCTCATGGGGTTTCGGAATTTGCTCGTTATTGGTTTGTGAGCAGCTGGTGAAATAAGAGCAGCGAATCGAGTGGCTCGCGAGCACGATGCGTTGTAACGAGCACAGCGGGCCCTTGCTTGCGCAATGGCAATTGAGCAGGGAATCCCACATGTATCGCTCAAGCACTGCTCGTGAGCTGCTGATGAGCGTTGGGGACGACGAGGGCATTGAGCGACTGAGCTACTTACAGTTGATCTTTGAGTAAATTGAGCTTCTTGAACAGAGTATAAATATCTTATGATCAGCAGAGGGTATGCTTGTTGCCCAGCAGCCTCATCAAATAATACATTGTCATTTAGAAGTAATCCCCCACGTACATTCAACGATGCCTCAAGAAACTGGTTCGAAACCTCAAACTCACCATAACGGTAAGCAAATGCAGCCGAATTAGGCGTTTACAAGACGGTTCGCTCACAGTACCTGAAGGAGATGCGTCAGTTGCGCTTCAAACCTGGCTGGCCGAGTCAAGAGGGACTGGGCCTTGGTCATCCATGCATGCGACAACACAACCAGCGGGGACTCGGCCCAGCCACCCAGCTGAAACTCCCAAGCTGTGACGGCAAATGGCCAACTTCAGCGACACAACACAATTGTGTTATTACATGAGCTTGAGAAACAAGGGAGTCGGAGTGGCGTTGGGCGTGAAGCAGTGGTTGATCGAAGATGACTCCATCAATTGCCAATTAAACCAGTTAAAGAAAAATATTGTTTAGAACTTGTTCAACTGGGATGTTTGTAGAGAATTTTCAGGTACTTAGGCAAAGATGTAATGTTATTGCTGGCTATTTATGTACATGATATCTGGATGCTCTCACTTCGCCATCCGTCTCAGTGGATGAGCCTCCGTGTTGAACACCCACTCATCCAAGCCAACAGAAGCTGAGCTGCCCAAGCTATGAGGCATCATACGGGCCGTGCCAGTGCGAAGTTTGTGCTGACAGACAACCGGTTTTTATACATTGGTGGAAGTCCCATGGGTATCGGTAGACCACAGCGCTGATTGACATTCTTGTAAACCACCGCTAATAGCAGAATTGGCTGAGCCAGTCAAAACAAGCAGAGCCTTGGTCGCTTGTGCATGTGCAGATACAACCAACAAGGACTCAAGCGGCTGAACCGCCCAAGCTTTGACGGAGAAGAACCATTGCAAAGCCCACATGGCAGTTCTTTGGGGGCGAAAAACAAGGGTCCGATCAGCCTTGCTTATAGGTGGAGGTCTCACTGGGATCAGTCGGCAGAGGCGCATGTTGCAGTTCGATGGTGATGTTCACCCGCCGGGGTCATTCTCGGATGTAGATCCACGATAAATGTATTTAGTTGATCCTAATCGTCTATATTCCAGTTTTCCCTGCCATTCCAAACAATATCCTCCGTTTTCTACCACATTAAACCATCAATACACGTATCCAAACTCATGCTATTGAGTTCTTAGGCCACTGTTTGCCCGTCACTGTAGTCATTTATAGTTTCATCCTTCGAGTCTCATCCCGATTTCATCGCTCCTGTTGTCTTCGTGATGATATCCTCAAACTTTCATGGTCCTAGTGCCTTGTTTTACTTCTTCGCTTTTCCATTCTCACCATTCCTATGTCTGTTCTTTATGTGTCTTCGTAGGTTGCCTTCATGGTTGTCCCTGTGAGAGCAGTATGGGCATTTAAAAGGCTTCCTAGCAAATTGTCAGTTAGTCCCTCGTTGGTCAGGCCAGCAGGTCGGCATACTCATTATCACCCGAAAAGCCTTCAATCCATTTACAGAAACCTTGATAGTCTGTCTCGTCATCGAATAGTAACTATGGAGGGTCATATCAGTCCCAGTATCATTTTTGCTGCATGAGTTCCACTTACACCTCCCAGTTGTATCATGTAGAGCTTTATATCTTCAATACTTTGAAGAAACCCCCATTTAATGAAAGTTTCAGCAACAGCGACAATGCCACGCGACTCTGTGTTACGGGTGTGCTCCACAGCCAACAGTTGTTGGATGTATGATGATGTCTGTTTGCACTCCATCCGACGTGGTGGTTTATGCCACCATGAGAGTCGTGATCCGTGGTCTTTTGACACTAAACCGGAACCAGCGAGCCGGTGCCAAAAGTTACAGTTGTCACGGATATATTCTCTGACAACCATAAACGTAGATGTCATCTCCATGGCACTAACGTGACCTGTTGTTTCCAGCAGGGCTCTATCGTTCAGTCTTTGGGTGGGATCTATAATGAGGTTTGTATAGTCGACCGATTGGCTTGTTGGGTCTCCAAGTGCTGTGAAGTCCCGCGGTTCCATCATGTCAAAGTTGACCGATAGCATGGAGCCCGAGTCTGACCAAGCCCACGAGTCAACGTATGCCTCGTTATTTGGTACAGGGAAGTTAGAAGGATCATCTGTTGGGCCCGTGAAGCATTGAGGGTTCTGGCTGAAGGCTGTTGCGGTGTTCGTCGTGCCGTTATTGACTTGCTCGTTACCTAGGCATGCATCCTGAAGCGGGACGTAGCTATGTCCCATACTCGCCTTGTTGGAGGGTTGTTGAGCCTGCGTGCCGCAGTCAAATGGCGGCATGATGGTGAAATCAGCCGGAAATGGAAGTATTGAGCTTTTGTAGTGGCTAGAAGACACAGGAGACGTGCTCCCACTGGGGCCATGAGTACTCGTAGACCGCGCCAATGGTTGCCTTGGGTCAAGGTCCTGAAAATGGACCTGACTCTGTGCTTCTGGCCACATCTGTGCGGCCAGAGCATCAAAGGCCTGTTGCTCGTCCTCTTTCTTGATTGCACCACGCCATAAATGGATACCGGTTGGGATATCACTCTGCTTGGCCCTTTTGCGAGCACAGAAAATGCGGGCAACTATATAGGATAAGCTACAAAAGGCAAATATCCTGACCAAGTTGTCGGGTCTTGGGCCATCGATGGTGTAGCGGAAAGCAAACATTCCTTCATAGCAGAGGCCCTGAGCATCATGGTAGCTATTGCGTAGGCTATCAATTGTTGATGTATTCAAAACCCGAGAGAGATCGACAAAATGATCCCAGAGAATCTGCATTCCGTCTCGAATTGTGCGAATAGAGGACCACGCGGCCTCTCGAGCCAGGATACCTTCATGGATCGTGGAAGATTGTGCCTTCGAGGTGTCGGTTTCAGAGCGAATTCCCCCAGCATTGCAGATAACATCTAACTTAACAGCAAGACTATTTCGAACGCAGTTCTTTGGAGTTCTTTGGGGGAGTACAGGATCTGTCGCATTGAGGTAAATGAGACCAGCAAAGAGTCCGTCAACCTCCACAAGAGCTTCGTCTATCATCCTAGTGGGGCCTGCGGGCAGAGGGCTTTTGCTGGCAAAAAGAAGTGAGGAGGACAACAGAGTGGTTCGCAAAACGCTTTACTTTATCTATTTGGTCCTTTCTTGTTGCATCCACTTATTCACCCACTGGGTTCATCACGGACTCCCGTCCAGGACAACCTCTCCCCCAGAAAGAATCTGGGTTGATCCATGTATAAAAAGTAAGATCTATTATAGTTCCCGGTTCCCGGCAGGCTCTTAGCCATGCCTACTGCGGGACTGCGGGTGATCCCATTGGCTGCTGGGTTCGAGTTTTTGAACCTCCTTGCCTTTATCCCGGTCTATCAAGGCGGAAGGACCACCGAACCTGTCGACTCACTAAGGTAGCTTGTGTCAAGACGTTAAAAAGCAATGTACGCCTGTTGTCGGTCAATGCAAAGTTAGTACATCGTAGGCTTATCACAAATTCATCACTGATGGATCAATGATCTATCTTCGATTGCATTGCGATTGAACGGCGTCAATGATCCCATGGAACATTAATAGTATTTAGAGTCCCTCCAAGCCATAGGTGCCTCGACTCGAGATCAGAACATAATATTGCAGTCATTGCTCAACTCTATCTCACTGTTCAACCCACATTGCTCCCATTAAAATGTCATCACAAATTACCCAAATTGCGAAGCAAGGTTCTAGGCACGAGAGATCGAACAAGCGGGGTGAGTGTGCCCGTTGGTAAGGCAGCCCCAGCACCTTTGCTGACAGCCTCGCGCAGCATCTCCAATGCTATTCACCTGGCTGACGGAGCCGAGACACGTCGAGGTCTGGTCATCAGAGCGTGCAAACTCACAAACCAATCGGAAGAAAAACGGGAACGGGGGTTATGCCCCGAAATTATGATGTCCACTTTTTATTTTTATTTTTTTCGTGTTGGTCGAGTGTGAATTTTTGTTGAGTCCTAGGACACAAGGCAAGTAGGGGTTTTGCATACTTGTTTTTGAGGCCCTCCGGAGTCTGGTCCGATGCCCTGGTCATGAGCAAGGAGCAACGACGGGCTGACAGGGATGGTGTTGAAAACATAGACTAAATAGAATAGGGGTTTCGAATGCTATTGCTCATGTTATATTCGACAGCTGTGTGTATGTATTCCTTGGCTACTACCTTGTCTGACATTTAACTAGCCATGCGTCTCAATGGATGAGCCTCCGTATTAAACACCCACTCATCCAAACTAATAACCTCCTCATCCTCAAAGATCAGATAAAAATACTTCAACGTCTCCGCCATCCAAAAGCTCTCCATGTAATCTTTATGCTTGATCTCTTCCGCACCAACATCCTCCACCGCTGCAAACGCATCATCCGTCTCGGTAGCAGCGCGGATCGCAGTCCACATGTTCCACGCAATGTCGCGGAACTCCTCGTTTCCGGTGATGCGATATAAGTAGAAGATTGACTCAATAGTCTCGGGTCTCAGGAGATATGATGCCTCTCTTGCGCGGAAACCCAGAGGCTCTTTCTTGTAGTTTGGCTCAAAGGCGCAGGGTTCGAGGGTTGGACAGCGTTCGACTTGCACTATTTCAGGCATGAGACCACTGGGATAGGCAGCGTATGCTTTTGCGCAGCCACGGGCGAGTTTCTCGCCAATGAGAACATGGTCATCGCGACCGAGAACTCTGCCGCCAAGGGCATACATGCCTCCCGCGAAGCAGGTCAAATGCTGCACTCCTGTACTCAATCTCGATTCTTTAACTCGAGGAGGGAATGACGCCTCGCCCAGCATGAGAACATCATCTTGATCAGGGAGCATTGGTCGGAACATAAGGTGCTTAATTCCAGCGTCGGCGGCAGCGAGGTACATCTTGCCGTACTTCGGTTCAAGGCCCTGTAAAAGGACGTATTCCTTGATGAGGTACTCATACAGCGAGTCGCCGTTAGCGCCCATGCCAAACGTATCGTCAGTAACCTTAAATCCACCCTCGGCGTCGATCTGCAGAGGCCACAGCCCTGGAATGGCGGTCTCGTTTTGTATCCGCTCAAAGGCCTTGGTGATGTAATCGATGGCGTCGTAGTACTTGGGGTTGCCGGTCTGCTGCGACAAACGAGTGAACTCCATGCTCATACTACCCAAACTCGCAGCGCTCTGTCGTGGTTCTGGATGACCTGATCCTTCTTTCAGGGTCTTAAATCTGATCGTATGTGGCGGCATATGCTCCGGGTTATCGAAGGTGCCGTATAAGAGATCCCCCAGCTCAATCGCCTTGGCCAGCAAGGCGCTCTCTCCACTGAGCTCGTACGCTGATAGTAAACCTCCCAGATGTCGAATCGTAGTCTCGAAAACGTTGAACCCATCGGCCGTCGGAATATCCCAGTCCATGCGAGTCACAAAGTCAACAGCTCTGTAAAATTCTCGCTTCATTCCCATGATCCACAAAGTGTCGAGGTTGTCGCAGATGGTCGCAGCCCACCCACCAAAAGTGTCACGACCCTCCAAGCTCAAAGGCTTCAATTCGTCGCTTCCCCAAGCATACTTCTCATAAGACCTCCAGGTCTTTTTAAAAGCTTGCTTGATGTCTTTTCGTCGTTGATCCGCGGTCTCAAACTCACGTTTTCTCAATTCGGGATTGGAGAAGTCGTGTTGGATACGTGGTAAATTGACTGGTGATCCTCGTGGGGGTTTGACCATGCTGCTTATGGTCAATGGATATCGGAGGGTGTGTTTGCTCCAGTCATAGCTGCTGGGGATGAATTGAATGCTTGGTCCGGATATTTCGCTGAAAAGGCAGTAGAATACAAGCAATGCCATCAAGAGGGATAATAATGCCCTGGACGGGGTGAATGGCAGACCTACGCCCATTTTGATGAATAATAGCAATCAACAAATACAGAAAAAAGAGGAATAAGGAATGATAATGTGCCAATTCAGGTCACCATTGGGACTTTGGAGCGTCGAGAATGTTACTACTCAATGCCGACCGTAAGAAAGATGAACAGGTAAAGAACAGTTGGGGTCAGCTAAGATGTTATAACTAAAGGGATCCGGAACAAGGATTCGAGACAAGGAATCAAACACTCGTTCCCCACATGCTGACTCCAACACGCAAGCTTTAGCTTCTAAGAATAAACATAATCTGCAGACGCGAGATGCGCAGTCACTTTTACCGTCTTTGGTGTCAAAGTATGACATATCAGGTGGAGGAAGGGATATGCACGGCCTGTTTCTCGTATCCCTCAGGGAGAAAAGGGCGATTTTCAGGGGTGCATTAGCTGTTACGCCCTGAAAGCTAAAGTCAAAGCTGCTGACGGGCTGAAACCCCCTGATTAGCCTCCAGCCAAGGAACAAAACAGTTCAAGAGACTACGGATAATTATAGATGAAAAAAGCTTAGTATGGCATCGCCAAGATCAGACCAGACATTTTTCAGTTTGGAGCTTTTACCGAATGTGAATCTAGCTTCCGACCATGTTAAGGTTAACTGAACATCAGTTGTGGCGGTGCTGCTGTCGTCAAGCCACATTTACTGACTTTGCCTCACCGCCAAAAATGTCGAAAATTCTGCCACTTTTCCAGCTCTGACAAGCGCCGATTAATTCTTTTGCATCTCGTCGTACACACAACACAACCAGCCAAAATGTCGTCTATGCGAAATGCCGTGGCGCGACGCCCTCACCGAGAGCGTGCGCAACCTCTAGAACGTCGAAGACTCGGTCTTCTTGAGAAGCACAAGGTTTGTTGACCTCCCAATACCCCCACTGGAGCAGCGTTTGACGATTGTAGGATTACTCGCTTCGAGCCAAGGACTTCAACAAGAAGAAGGCGCAGCTCAAGAACCTCAAAGAAAAGGCGGCCGAGCGAAATGAGGATGAATTTTACTTCGGTATGATGTCCCGAAAGGGACCAGGCTCCAGGATCCAGGATGGCAAGCGATGGAGTGGAACGGTCGAGGGTGATCGAGGAAATAAGGCAATGGACGTTGAGACTGTGCGACTTTTGAAGACGCAAGATATTGGATACATTCGAACGATGCGACAGGTTGTGGCGAAGGAGGTTGCCAAACTGGAAGAGCAGGTCGTTCTGACACGAGGTTTCGACAAGCTTGACGAACCTGAGGACGATGAAGACGAAGGCAGCGACTCCGAATTCGACTTTGCCACAGCCCCGTTAAGACCCAAGGCACCCCGAAAGATTGTATTCATGGACGACGAAGAGCAGCGGGATGAAACAATACTGGATCTCGAGGACAAAGATGACGCCGACAAGACATTTGAAGGATTCGACGACGACAAGAAGAAAGAGGCTGATTTCGAGCGCGCAAAAGCCCTCCGACGCCTTCGTCGCCAATTGGAGAATGCGCGCAAGAAGCTCAAGGCCTTGACAGATGCAGAGGGTGAACTAGAGATCCAGCGCGCAAAGATGGCAAAGACAGCGACGTCGGGAGGAACGACACGCAAAGGAAAGAAGATCATGGTGCGGACACGGAAGCGATAAACATCACATCAAAAGTCAATGTGAAGCCTTTTTCTCGTCATTTCGTGTTCAGTTCGTTACGGCTCGCTAGCTAATAGATACCCTTCAAAACGCCATGGGTTTATGATACAGAAAAGGAACTGGCCGCGCTCGAATTAAAATAAATGTCCATTCCGTCATTAATACTTTGATCCTACACACTTGTAACAGCCCTTGAATGCGAAACCAACGCATTTGAAGCTTATCGTTAATATCCAGATAAAGCACGCAAAAAGGCCCTTTACGATCTTGACGATGACGCGGATCAGGAAGGGAAGTTTGTCTTCCTTTTCTCGCGGTTTGCTTTTACCCAGACTCTCGTCTTGGCTCTCAACGTCAATCTCGAATGACTCCATGTGGCGTTTCTTTCTCTCGTCGCGTTTACCGATTTTGCTAAGGCGCTTTTCTTGCTTGGCTGTGAGGATGAGAGGAGGCGGTGGTTCAAAGACTTCCGTTGCGGGCATGTTCTTTTCATCGGCTGATGCGACGAGCAGAAGAGCTGTGACGGCGACGTCGACGATGAAGTAGGACTCTATCTTTGCGGCGATGCCCGTGTCGATCTCGAGCCAGCCACCGCCTGTACCGTCGCGGGTGAGTTTCGCGAGATGCTGCGGTGACTCGTTGTGCTCGAGGGTATATTCTACGCGTGACCAAGATGGTGAGCGCTCGATGGTTACGCAGAATGGTGTTGCGAGGGATGGGTGCACGAGGAAGTGGTGGGAGCTGTCTTCGTCCCAGACGAGACGGGCGCATTCGCGCTCTGCTAGCATGACGGATTGAGGATCTTGGGCGCGCTCGACGGCCATCTTTGTAGCGGGTGTTGGCATGAGAAGAGCGACGAGACCATCGTTTGGAGGATGGCGGCGGGATTCTTCCTCGAGGGTGGTTGTAAGAGCTTCTTGCCAGTGTTTGGTATCAGTGACTTTTGTACCGGAGGAATTGCTGTTGTGCCCGACAACACCGCTGATGATACTGCTTGCTGAAGAACTAGCTTCAGGTTTGGGTGCTTTGTATGGTTTATTGGGATCATGTCTTGTGACAGTAACATATGCTGAAGCAGATGTTGGATCTATACGGAGGTTGTAAAATGGTTGTGAAGATGATGAGAGGCTGTACACGGGGGCATCTTTCTCTTGAGCTAGCTTCATGCAATAAACTCGACCCTCTGACGGCGAAGCTTGCCATCCATTTGCGACTTTCCAGTAGTTCTTGAGCTGTTCATTTGAACTAACCGTTGGAATCAGCGGTGGCTCTTGTTGGACATTCCGATGAGGCCATGTAGATTGAGCTGATTGAACGCTCATGGGACTTATGACTGGGCTCCGAACAGGATTGCGAGATGTCGATCCGGCGGGTGTTTCGTGGTATGTCTGACGACTTATTACAGCTCTCGGCATCTGAGTTGGTTGGATCTCTGTGGGAACATAGTTCTGCTGACCGAGTGGTACCTCTGGGTTATAAGCCGGGAAGATGGACCGTAATGGCTGCGCAGTTTCACCACCCAAGGGTGGTTTGGCAATTGAACTTCGTGATCGATCACTACTACTTCTAACAAGGGTATTACCCTGCGCAAAGCCAGTATCAGAACGTCCCGGGATTTGAACCGTCGGTCTAGGTCGTTGAACCTTTACAGGCTTGGGTGGTTGTGGTTCACTCTGCACAGGCTCAAACTCAATGGGTGTGTGAGATCTATTCTGGGGAGTCTGTCGTCCATTTCTCGGCGACGCCGGTCTTGGTTCTGGAGACATTGCCTGTGGTGTTGCGGCCCGTCGATCGCTAGGTGTAGGAGCTCGTCTGTCACTGGGTGTTGGGGCTCTTCTCTCGCGAGATTCAGAACGACGAGGTTTTGGCGTTTGGTTCCGTGATACAGGCGGTGGTTTTGATGAGTTGGGACTCGGGAATAGAGAGAACCCGCCTGGGGTTGGAGTCGACATTGTTCTGTATCAAACAGTATATACTTTCTTCCCAGAAGAGCAGGGGTATCAATAGAGATTGTCTAGGCTAGCAAGACGATGTAAAATGTCAATTATGCTGCTATCGCTTCATGATCAAAACAAAATTGCCAAACAGATAATTATTCAACAGCAAGCATGGGAGAGTTCCCCAGAATGGAAAGCATGTTGGTTGATATTATATTCTTCCATGCCATCGCACATTTTAAGCGCTCGCATCTTGGGACTAACACGGTTAAAAATAGCATCATCTAGATGGACCAATTGGCGGGGATGTCACACTGCAGCAGGGACCTAAGCGCCCTGGAGGCGCGACTTTCGAGAGGGGAAACTGCAGCGTTATTGGTCAGCTCGGAAAGATTTGGGGTGGACGGGGAGTGTTTTTACTGGTCTCTGGGCGGGTGATTTGTGTGATTGAGTGCGGGGAGTCTAAGTCGGTAATGAGCTGAGAGGAATTGGGCCTATGAACAATGATGTTAGGGATCATGGATTCTGGAAATAGTGGAAGGGAGATGGAGGGGCATCAAGCCAGAATGCCAAAATAAACTGGTCTAACGGCCTGCTAAGATATACTAAGTCTTTTATCGCTTAGGATAGAGGTCCGAGGTTTTCTTGTCTCCCCTAGAGGCTCTTATTTCCGTTTGGCCGTCTGGAGGCCTTGAAACATCGAGGTTCACCGCTTGATGCACGTAACCCTTTGTTACAGTTACATACATGAACTGCCGATTCCACCACTGAAGACTCTGTTTGTGTTTGAGGGAGAAACATGCTGATGAATGTTTGATAAGCAGGGCAGGCGGCAATTGTTACAATTTGTCGGCTGGGTTGAGTAGTCGTCATGACGATCTTGGGCATGAGGCTGTTTGGGTATCAGTTGACAAGCATCGGATGCATGCTCTTAAACATTCTGGGCGTTGGTCCTCACCCTGCTAGACTCCAGCGGTTGCATATGCTTATCGAGTTGAACTGACTCTTTCGGAATGCCGTCTCGGCATTGATCCTCATCATAGTGGTACACTGTCTAGTCTTATCCTCACAGCACTTTTACTCTTACATTCCCCCCAGCGTAGATGTTCAATACCCCAAAACGCCACAGATGCAACAGTTCATTATCATTGTCCCTCGCCCCTCGGCCTATCCTTCGCCGTAAGTCCATGTATCCTCTCCCCCCTCTGCTCCATCTCCTTCTGTCTCGACAACCGCACGTGCTCGGGCAATCCCCACCACTCCCTCATGAACTCCTCCTGCGCCTGCGCGACTCTGGCTTTTCGCTCGCGTTCGCGCTGGCGCTCTATTCGTAGGGCGAACCACTCCTCGCGTGCTTCGTCGTGGGCGGATTGTGTGGCGTGGAGTTTCATGCAGCTGTTCATGGAGCGGTGTTCGGCGCGGCAGGCGAAGGAGACGGTGAATGTGCGGCCGAGGGCGCATGCGGCGAATGCTAGGGGCTTTGTTAGTGGTGTTCATGGCCTGATGTCGAAGGTACAGTATGGAGATGGTGGGTTTGTGGTGGTGGAAGGGGACGTGCCTTTGATCTCATCGGCGCATTCTTTTCGGACTTTTTGGTAGAATATGTCCCGGACTTGTGCTTCTTGTGATGCGGAGAGAGGTAGAGGGTTGCGAGAGGGGACTCCGAGCTTCTCCTCTGGCACCGGGGGGTTCTGAACGGCCATTGCGGCCATGGGATGAGCGCGCGGACTCGGAGTCGTAGGGAATGTAGATATGCTACTCGGCAGAGTACGGGGAGAGGTGATTGTGTCGTTGGGAGGTTCGTGGTGGATCGTTGATGGCGATTGAAGCTATATCGAACGAGAAGCTTGCGGGATCTTGAGAGGTGAGCCCATGAGCAAATGGCAGAATTGCTTGACCGCCTTCCAATTTTGGGTTGATCGGAAGATGGATTGCACCATGATCCATAAGGCTCAACTGAAAGCATCACCAGCTTCATAGTGTTTGTCCCGTTTGTGTCATTAACCAATGTCATATCTTTCCGAATATCTCATAGCTCATCATGGGTAGCTAGACGTTCCGCTGTACGGGTGTCGCTTTGGCCAACCGCTGTTTCCAATGACGCACAAAGTGCCGGCGTGAACGCCCTCACGTCCTCAGGCGACACAATAAATTGCATTCGATAAGACTTGGCCATTCAGTTTCTCTTTTCTGAGATTGTGTTGGAGAATTTCCAGGCATCTTTAGGCAGCATCGCTGACTTATTGGTGCTGTCTCGGTTGCTGGGACCCCAATTGACCGGGGCTTGCTTAGATCATCGATCTTGTCGCACCAACATCGAGACTTTGCGTGGGTATCATCGTGAATCTCAACAATGCTTGTATATGTTTTCCAAGTCTTGTTTGTGGATCATTTTGCTGTGATGTCATGGTATGAGTTGAGCAGTGATGTATAAAGATCGCTCCTCTCCTAGGGCATTACCCTCATCTTCACAACTTCATCGCATCAGCTTTTAGCCTCCAATCGTAAACCATCTTCAGATTAAACATGGCATCTTCCGCTCCTACCTCTCTGCCCATTAGGGACTCTTCTCCTCTGGACGGTCTCCTGTCTGCTGTGTCCTCCGCCCTAGACAAGCGCGCTGGCAAAGACATCTTTGCTATCGGAGGTAGCGTTGGCGACGATGGCGATTCCTCTGTTACAACTAGTAACTCCATTACCATCCGATGGGATAATAAGGAACAGGGACACAGTCGCACTCTCAAGCTGCCCCTCAGTGATGATCCCGTCACTCAAGATGCCTTCAACACTTTGTTAACTGATTGCCAACCAGCAACCTTTGGCGTCGGCAGCCAAGAGGTTCTTGATGAAGAGTACAGAAAGGCTGGAAAGGTGGATACTGAAGACTATTGTACCAACTTCAATCCCTATGAACATGGTATCGTCGATACCATCAATCAGGTCCTGGCCCAAGCCAGTGTTGCTGATGCCAGAGGTCTTGGTGTCAAGGCCGAGCTTTACAAACTCAATGCAAGTTCAACGAACTGATCTGGTTTACTTCAATAACATATTTCAGGTGTATTCGGGCCCTTCTGGCAAGTTTAAGCCCCATGTTGACACCCCACGATCCGATCGCCAGATGGGCTCACTCGTCGTCAGTCTTCCCGTCAAACACAAAGGTGAGATACACAAGCCGGCGACTCTAAATCATCAACGCTTACAAGCTTCTAGGGGGACAGCTGGCTGTTAGACACGGCGGTCGTGAGATTGTCTTTGACTGGGCACCCAAGAGCGCAGACACGATTCAGTGGGCGGCCTTCTTCTCTGACTGCGAGCATGAGGTCCTGCAAGTGACTGATGGGCATCGTGTAACATTGACTTACAATCTCTTTTGGACCAACTACGGCCCAGCTTCCATGTCAGATAATCTTTGGGCTCTGGACCAAGAGTCTCTTCACTTCTTCAATGCCCTCGAGAAGTTACTCGAGAACAAGCATCTCATGAAAGAAGGTAATCAAATCTTGGACGCCGTCATGTTCACTCACTGATAGCAGAATCTAGGCCTCGTCGGGTTCTCTTGCACTCACGCATATCCTCATACTTCCAAATCATCCACCAACAACCTGCACCACATGCTCAAAGGCATCGACATGGTAGTCTACCAAGCCCTCAAGCGCATCCTAGGCACAGCAGAAGTCGCCGCACTAGTCGATGACGAGGAGTTCCGAGAAGAAGAAAAACGCAATATCCCAGAGAAGTTGGAATGGAGAAAGGAGATCAGGAGCTACTACCCAGATCGCCCAGAGCCCAAGTTCACCCAAGAAGAGCAAGACATCCTGGACAATAAGCCAGCAATCGGGACGGCACCGAAACCTGCAGTTATTTTCAGGCACGACTATGAGGAGACGCTCGATCCAGCACAGGTTGTATCGCAGTCACAAGATATATATATTCCTGAGTTGCAGGGGCAATGGTATCCCCGAAGAGATGTTACGTGGTTGAATGGTCCACCCGGGTCGGAGGTTTCGAAGGAACTTGCTGTTGCTTTCATCGCTGTGAGTACGGACACTGATTTTCTGGCGATAGACACACTAATATGAGTTTTCAGTACGGAAACGATCCTGGTATTGACGCCTACTATACGTCGGCTGTCATTGTCGCCAAGGTGAATGGGTCAAAGTCCGATGCAAGCACTCAGAGTGGAGGCGCGAGCGAGGCAGCAGAGGATTAGCATCGGGAACATTAGCTTTATCCCACGTCCCACTGATCAGAGTCTCAAGAATATTTGAGAGATAAAGGTTATTATATTGGTTTTCTTGATATACACCTGTCCCTCATGAGGTGTACAAGTGTGGCAGCCTTCCTTTAGACCTCTATCCTAAGTGATAAAAAGTCTTAGGTAAACTGAGCATATTTTAGGATAGATTTAGTAAATCTTAGATTAAATATTCTTAGGGACTTAATCTACTATTAGAATTTTTCTTGCGCCCGGGTGGTTATGTCAAGTGACTAAAATCTGCGCCGTACGTATCAATTGGATCAAGGCCTCAGTGAAGGCAAGGATAATGCTCTTGTTATCTATCTTCTAATAGAACACTGCCTACTCGTCAGAATCGCTCTCACAACTGCTCAAATCTGGAACCTATTCTGGACTCGATGCTGGAGACGACTGAATATCTTCCGCGGGGGAGGCCTCCTTATCGCTTTGCCCGCCACTTTGTTCTGTAGAAGGCGGAGACGACAGCGAAGAAGTAGTGGAGGACATTATACCGCCTCGCTTACTAATTTGCTCTGAAGAATCCGTTGTAGGCGACACCCTCATCCTTCTCACATTTCGCTTCTTAGGCGGTGAATCAACAATCCTCTTCAAAAGCAGAGACCACTGGTCCATCGGGACACCAACGCGATGGAGATGTCGGTCCAAATCTCCATAAATAAGCATGAGAAGAATACGGAGAGTGAAATGTGCCGCGTTTCCAGCTAAGGAAGGATCTTGACATGGAACTCCAATTTCTCTGACCAGCTCGTGCTTGCTCACCACTTGACCATAGGGGAGATGGAGGACTTCCTGCACAGTCTGGGCAGTGTTGATGGTTTCGAGAGCACGGAGATATACGCCTTGACTTCTCAAAAACGAGAGAGTCTCGTCTGGTCCATGGGTGATGAGGAAGAAATTCCAGTTCTTGATGATATCTGTGATCTCCTTCTCGAACTCATCCATCGGAACGTATCTCATTCTTCCAAACCGGAACATATTCTCAAACTCAGGAGAGTATTCTTCATCCCCAACGACCCAATGATGAGACTGCACAACGCTCGCAGCCAGGTTGACATCAGCCCCAGGAGGCGTGGCCAACGCATCTCCAAGACGCTCAGTATCAAGGACAGAGATGCCAATCTGGAAACTCTGCACTTCATGATCCTCCACTACAACGTCAGCGATGTCGATAGAAATAATCTGGAAGTTCGAGTCCTCTGTGTCCTGCCATGTTTCGAGGTGTTCGTGCTGCACCCAAGACCAGCGCGATACTCGTTGTGTCTCTACGGCGTATCCCATTACCCACTGAGGTACGAAGAGTTCCGGGCGCTTGAACCAAGAGTGGTCCAACTCCTTATTGCCTGACTCCTTATTATCAGACATTGTCGATCGTGGTTTGAAACAGCGTGATAATGGTAGACGGAAGGTTTGAACTGAAGAGTCGTGAGACGGTGAGAATCGTGACGGGCAAAAGGTCAAGTTGTTATGCGTACAAAATATACACTGCGAAGATATTTATAGCGAGAAACAATTTGACTATGAATGTGCGTTCATTTCTATACTTTCGTGTAAAGAGAAGCTTTTCTAAAATGAAACCCAGTTCGTCAAAGTGCTGTTTGTCTGGAGATGCTCCTTCTTTGACAGCTTAAACACGAAACCTTCACGATACCAACTTCCTTCAAATCAGAAACACGAATGAGCTCTAAAGCTTTTATGCAAGCAGGTAGGGTAGCTGTACGGAAAGAACTACACAACACACAGAGCTGAGGCGACTATTCCTGACCCAACATTGAACACTCTCGGGTACTGTACCAAGGCAAGATGAATAAAGCACTAAAGTTTATCATGAGGGTATTTAAAAAGAAACGAAGAAATTATGCAAAGAGAAAAGCATACGAATTCTGTCGATAATACAATTTAATCGCCAGATCCGTCAGCCGAACCGATGTCAAAGTATAAGAAACTTGCAGTGCATTTAAAATTAAATCCTAGAGAAAAGCCATGGATCTGGCTTATCTAAACATCAATAAGACCTCATTAAACTCTCGTTCTTCCCAATAGAAGGCGGAGGTGAATGATAAGGTTAGTACACGTTGAATCACAAAACCCAATATTTCAGAGTTTGACTGAGCGAAAGGTTAATGAACTAATGCGAAAATTGTCATCAATCGCTGCATCGTGTATTCTAACTGTGACTATTGGTATAAAACAAGTGTCAAAAGGCCACCGCTGTTATTGGATATATAAAATACTGGCAAAACAGAAACGTAACTCCACGCGCCAAGAGGCCCGGTCATTAATCCCTTTTCACTTCATTTACTGCTGAGGATATGCTTGGGGAGGGTATGGCTGAGACTGAGGGGGCGGTGACATTGAAGCAGGAGGATGTGTATAGTTCGTCTGGCCATCGAGTTCACTTCCGTAATGCTGGGGAGGAGGAGACATGGAAGCGGGAGGAGGTGTAGAGTAGTTTGTATGACCATCAAGCTCACTTCCCTGAGGTTGGGGAGGCTGTTGATACTGCTGAGGAGGATACTGTCCGTGGTTCTGCTGGCCCTGGTACTGTTGGTCTTGAGGAGAGTAGGGAGCAGCGGGAGGGGGATAAGCGCCCTGTTGTTGGTATGGGCTTTGGGCAGGCTGGTAAGGAGAGGGAGTGCCCTGGGGAGGATACTGCTGCTGTTGTTGTTGAGGAACGAATTGACCTTGAGTAGGCTGTTGCTGGTATTGCTGCTGGGGAACGCCCTGAGGTTGAACTGGCTGAACCATGGGTTGGCCTTCGTTGACCTTGGTCTCCATTTGGTAGTTGTTGTTGTTGGGTGAAGGTGAGGCAGCGAGGTTGACAGCGAAGCGACCTTCCTTACGACCGCGGAGGAACATGACGAGAGTCCAGACGAAAGTGACGATGAAGAGAATCCTGAAAGTCAAGTGTTAGCCAACTTTCTGTGACTCAGGTACTGAGACAACTTACCAGACAAGAGCACCGAGACCAGCGACAGCAGCAAGCATAGCCAGACCAGACTTGAAGAGAATAACATTCTCCCCATCACGCTTAAAAATATTGCAAGTCTTGCTGTCCGTAAGACTTCCATTATCGACACAGCCATAAGCATTAACAGGAACGACGTATTTAGCACGTCTCGCAGCAGTAGCAGCCCAGGCCGCAAGCCAGAGAACCATCAGTAATGCATCGAGACTTAGAACGGCGATGATGTGATATGCGCCTCGAAGACTGGGGATCTTCTCTGTGAAGACGACGTATGCGATGACGATCCATGAGATGATTGCCTAAATTTGTTAGTAGTGTTGAGATGAAGGAATGAATGAGGGGACTTACAATGGCCAGAGATAGAGCTTCTTCGTCGAGAGTGGCATCGTGCATCAGACGGCCGCAGAGACCAACAATAATGAGAGAGATAAGGAACTGAAGTCCGCGAATTATGACAATCCAGAGCGGTGTTTGGAGAACATGGTTGCCCTCAACCTTTTCTTGCGTCTGTTCCATAGTATCTTTCTCTTAACAAACAGTATAAGTGATAGTGTCAAGCCACGAGAAGCAGCCAAGAGATGTGAAGTGCTAGTGTAAGGGGCCAAGACGAGTGTTCGCTGGGGAGAATGATTTACGGCGCACCCTTTTTTTTCTCTCTGGAGGGGGAAACACAACAGCCTTATAGGTACGGGGCTCCATTCACTTACAAGAAGCCCAAGGCAGATTTCGAGGAACCCTTGCGGATGGCGTCGTTAGCGTACTTCAGCCGCACCTCAGCTGGCCCATTCGGGATGCCTTGTTGGCGCCGTTGGGCTCTCTGAGGTGGAGGGGGGGCAGGTCATGTTCTATTGTTTTTAAAGAATTGTCCGAATTCTTGAACCATATAGGCATTGCTAAGATGATGTTTTATTTTGTTTTTGTTTTTGTTTTT